>JAKOGI010003146.1:0-65991 GCA_029747015.1 Carnegiea gigantea | reverse complement strand
TTTTTCGATTTTCGGTTCGGTTACGGTTCGGACAATTTAAAAATTCGGTTAACCGAACCAAAAATAATATTTTTTGAAAAAAATTATATATAAAAAATTAAAAAATTAGGTAAGAAAGTGCACTTTTTTATTATTTATAAATAGTAACCAAAGTTTAACTTTTATTTAAAAAATTAAACACATAAAAATGAGAAAAGTTTATAAATGAAAACGATTAATCGAAATTTTTGGTTTGGTTACGGTTCGGAATTTTTTTGAACCGAAAAAACGGTTAACCAATTTTTGGTTAACCGAAACTCTAATTAATCGGTTTTGCACACCCCTATAGGGGCCTGATGGGTTAGGCTGGGTTACCCTTAAAAACAAAAAAACACTGTTGTTGAACATGCAAATGAATCCCTTCAATGTCGTTGATGGAGTAAGAACTCAAATTGCTTCACATAAATGTGGGGTTTTTTTTTTTTTTTTTCTTTTTGTGGTCTATAAGGTAATACAAAAGTTAAAGCAGACTTTCAAAAGTACTATAGGAAACCTAATAGCTACATTACAAAAATCACCATCTCTTGCTATTAGTACAAGAGCGTACGTATACTACAACCACAAAATTTACCATCGTTGATAGTTTCAATATATGCTACAAGTTGTTTCTAATAATACACTCCATAGCTTCTAGACATATCACCTCAGACTTTCTCTTTCGAAGTTGAATATGATGACCATTGTTGCTTTGTTAAATTTGGTTGCACTCTTTCTGTATCCATCTCTTGTATCTCTTGCTTCAGGTACAATGCTCCCTGTATCATTTAATGGAGTAAGAGTTAAGAAATGCTAAATCATACCTTACTCCGACCGGTGTTGTTACAATAACTTTTTTCACACATCTCATGTGCTGCCATGGCTGATGGTTCTTCCTCCTATGCAGTTTCCTACCTAGTTGAATGCTTTGAGTTTGTGCAGAAAATCAAAAGTCACTAATTAGATTATCCAGGCAACATGTTGAGGGTCCTCTGTGAACAATTGAGTCTTTCATGGTGACCATGCTTAGAGAATCTTGCATTGTAGACTTTGCAGCTTCATCAAACCCTAATAATTGTTGATTCTCTAAGCTATTGATATCCCTTGGTCGAGCCCAAATAACCATGCAGGTCCATATTGTTGTAGAATCCAATTGCTCTACCTGATGCGATTCTTTCGTAGTCAGATTAAGATAGTCGAAGAGAAACATTGTTGTCTTGTTGACATCTTCTATTAATCTCCCACGATAAATGAAAAAACGGGATCTGGAAAGTGGTCAACATCCATTGAAGGTAAGACTGGAGATGTGATAAGATCAATATCCCTCCTATCTTCTGCACTTGGCCTAGAGGTTGATGTTAAACTATTACACATACTCTCCCCACCAGAGTCTATGTCAGAATCTTTATCCCTTGCAATCTCTTAACTTACTTCTTTAGTGGTAGGCACTGCGACTAAATTAGTAGTCACACTTGAAGCTTCTGATTCGAAAGACTTGATAATCGGCTTATCTATAGATAATCTGCAGTTCGCCATCTCTACCTCATTGATTGAACTAGCTGTTCACATTTCACAATCCTCGACCCTTCGCACTCGGTCGGGGACTTCACATGAGGCCATTTTACTACACTACCAACTCCATGTTCTAAATCCTCCGAGTCTTTGCTACAAGCCTCAAATTGACATTCTGCACTCTCTGCTTTTGCGAGTTCCTTTGCAATCTCAGAGTTATTGGGCTCAATCCGAGCAACTTCCCTCAAATCACACAATGCTTTGTGAGAATTATGCAGATCTACTGCTACTTTTGCTCTCCTAAATGCATTGTTGGGTTCAAATTCAAGAACCAAAGAACATAGTGCAATGGCTGATGCAAATTTCCTTTGTTTAAGTTCCGAGGCAACTAGGTTACGATTTAGAGAAGTTGCCAAGTGATTGAAGAGAGCCTTATCTGCATAAAAGGTAATACAACTAAAACATAACAGCTTAATATTAGATAAGTAATAGGTCGAGGCATTGGCGAAGTCACTATTTTTAAAGCACCTATTCCCTTCGTCCTTTAGAAATTGTACTCTATGTGAAATTTCATCTGGCCCATCCATTCGAAACAGCACCTGTGCAATTTCGTCAAAGTCATGTTATGTAAGATGAATATCTATAAGTGCAACCTGAAAGGGATTATCTATACCCCAAACCAACAAAGAGTCCAAATCATCTACATTATGCTAGCTTGAATCCACGCAGTGAAGGGACAATAGACCCAACTATGAGATGAGCACTCGACATTCACTAAATAAACCCCACTTGAGGATATTATATGGCAGTAACAAAACATCCAGAGTAGAATAGAGTACACTAATTGACCTTGCTCTAATTTTCAAACCAAAATATGGCAAATACTAACAAAACCAACACACAATCCGGCTAATCCCCCAACTAGGAACTAAGAAAGACAGGGCACAAGGAACAATAGCAAGTAATAGTTAAACATGGATATGATGAGGAACGATCACACCTAATAAGAGCGTTAGCGATGAAGCTTAGACCCAGCTGATTGATAGCACACTTTACTTGTAACTAGAGGTGACCGAATTGGTGATCCGCCTTCGAGATCCCGTTGTTAATATCAGCACTTGAATTACCCAGTTAATTGCACCAAAATGAAAGCTAAAAACCCTAATCCGACTACAGGCTAGAAATTAAGTGGCAAAGACCAAGAAGAATGAGTGAAATAACAAATTGGGCGCTCGGTGATATGGCACATCGGTGACGAGTGTCAGTGACGCTGTTGCCGACAGCCTAAGGTAGAGAGTACGATCTGACGGAGGCCGAAATTTTGGACTAGAGGAGTAGGTTGGTCGATGAGTCTCTAAGTTTTGAGAGCATAGGGAACTACTTTGAAAATTATAGAGACTCATACTCAACAATTTTTTTAGGAAGCTATGATCAGAAATGCTAGTTTGGTTTTATTATCTGATTTTATGTATTAAAATTAAAAACTACATATAAAGTTTAACTCGTAATATTTCTTTTTTTTTGAAAGGTAACGCAACAATATTTCCTATTTAAATTTGTGTAATATTTTTGTCCATGAGCTCTAAAGATGAGATTATTAGCATCTAAAAACTCTTTATAGAATTAAGTACTATCATTTATCCTCTTGAGGTTTTAATTTTTTTAAATACCTCTAACCTTTTTGAATTATTATTTCTCCTTCGTCACTTTTTTATATTAAATAATTTTTACTCCAAATTTTATTAAGATGACCTTAAGATTTGTTAATTGTTAATTTGTTATGTGAATAGCAATTTGATAAAATTTAGGATTAGAATTATTTGATGTAAAAGTAAAGAGGGCAAAACAATAATTCAAAAAGGTCAAAGTCTAAAAAAACATTTATCAATAACTTAAGGAAGTAAATGATAATACTTCTACGTAAATTACTTCCACCATTGTCTTTCTGATCTAGCTTTCTCTTGTGTAATACCCAAGGTGTTGATTTTTTTTTTTCGGTTGTTGGTTTTGTTTTTTTTGAGATCAAACAGGGAGAGGGAGATTATATTAACGATTGTTCAAAGAAATCACACATATCTTTACAAGCCAGACTAGGAATCTTATCTGACACTTCCTCCAACCATATTCTCTCCTGACAGAAAAAAGGCTGGAAGTAGGTTAAACTATGAGCAACTAAATTACCTCCCCTCTTTACGTGAATAAAAGAAATAAACTCGAAACTAGAACATAATCTAATAATATCTAAGACAAAAAAGCCAAAGGAATTATGAGGAGCTTCCTTCTTCCAAAATTTTTAGACTAACGCCTAACAGTCACTCTCCATAATATCGCGATCATGGCTATTCCAGCATTGCCATAGGACTGCCACAAACTCCCTAAACTCCTCTACGTCCAGAGAGTCTTTTGCTGCCATCAAATAGTCCATCAAGGTAGAAAGCTCACCTGCCTAAAGCGTCTCATAAAACTTACTTTGGCTCCAAATCTCTACATCTATAGGGAAATATAACAATAAATGAGAGTCTGACTCCTCTACCGCACTGCAAATGGCACACGACATCGAAAAGTGTGGGATTCTGCGCCCTATATTGGCTCTAGCAGGCAATGCTGAGACTCCTACCCCCAATGCAAAGAGCTTAATCCTCGGTGGGACATTCAATCCCCACATCACACGCCATAACTCCTTTGAATCACTTGAGCCACTGGAGGCTGGACTCAACTGTTTCAACACGTGAGCAAGGTGATAGGCCTAGGCAACCAATGAGAATGGCCACTAGGTGTCTGTTGGGAAAAATTTTAATATTTATAAACCCCAAGTGCAAGGTGCATCGTTGAGTACTCGGGGTGTCATCTGCAGGGAGTTGGGTTTCCAAGTACCAAAACTAACTAAAGCGTCTCAAGTTATGCAAAACAGAAAAAGGATAGAAATGGAACTAAACTACTAAAGCAAACAAAAGGACTATGATTAAACCTAAGATAAACTAAGTAATCAAATTAAACCTTCACCTTCCCAAGTTACACTATGATTCAGAAATGGTCGGTTGCATCATTAAAGACCACTCAAGCTCTCTGTCAAGGGTCATAAACTAGTCTAATTGTTCTAACCTTCTATTGTCATGAGATTAGTTCAATTAAACTACAAGACTGACAACCCTTGACCTAACTAGCAACCAAGACTATTTTCATATCCAAATCTCAGCTATTCTCTCTACCCATACTAGACAATCAACCTCTCTTCTCACCATCAGTTGATTGCCTAAAAATATGGATGAAAGCTCTTTCAAGTATTTCATCGAACATTCTTGGCGGACATGAAAGAAAACTCTAAATTCTAGTATAAACAAGATGGGTAAACGTCTAACAACAATCAATTAGCCATCAAGAGGCTAATTACAATCAAACATCTCGAACTTAATTGAAACTAAACATCTATAAGCAATTCAACGCAAGAGTTAACAAGCTAGAAAACAAAACAAGAAATATGAAATTAAAGAGAAAGGAAGAAGAGAAACTTAGCAATTAAATCTTGAAATCAAACATCTTGTACAAATTATACCCATAACTAACCTAATCTAATCCCCCTAAATGGGATTTTTATTGGCTAAGCCTAAGTTAAGAACTTCTAAAAAGTCACCAAAAGAAAGCCCGGGAAGACTCCCAAACAAAACGCCCGAAGGTGCTTTAAATAGAAAAATGAGGCAAGCGAGAGGGGAAGACCAGGGCACGATCATGCCATATTTCTGGCATGGTGGCACGGCCTCCTGTTGTCCCTTCTTGCCTTTTTCTGCTTTTCTTGTCCGTCTTCACTCCTTTTCATGACCTTTGCTCGATTGAAGTTATTACCTACAAAAACAAATAAAACAAGTAAAAATTCTAAAGATTATATTATTATACGAGTTAAAATTAGGTAAAAGAGCCATGTAAAATATGACAAATTATCGCCTAACATTGCCATCTTCTTTGTTAATCAAATGGGAAACCACCATATTAGCAAACGATGCCTAGGTTAGCATGATTGGTTTCAATGAATAAGGCCTAGCCAACTAACGAGAATAACTAATATGAACCAACTCACCCTTGCCAATAACCCATCTAGACCCTTTTCAGACATGATCAAAAGCCCCCCATAAGCGGTTTGGTCCCCAAGCCTGATTTAAGAATGGCATAGTTTAGGAAGTAACTGGCTTAGCAATAAATGCATCATTAAAGGCCTCGAGGTCTCTGAAGCCAAGTCTGCCCTCCATTTTGCTCTTGCATAACTAAGAAGACCTAAGCCAATGGATATTCCTATTATTAGCACCATGACTCCACCAAAACTCATTAATCATTGACTAGATCGAACCAACTGTATCCTTAGGTGACTTAAAGGCACTCATCACATAAGTTGGGATTGCTAGGGCTATGACCTTTATTAGCACTTCCCTCCCTGCCTAGGATAGCAGTTTGTCCATCCAATTTGATAGTCGCTCACCAATCCTATCCTTGATAAGAAGAAAAGATCGCTTCTTAGATCTGCTAATGTATATATGGAGCCCAAATATTTCTCCTGAGCTAGCACCTCCCGATTATCAAGTTCGTGAATGATAGCATCTCGTCTTTCCTGGGGAACTCCTTTAGCAAATAGCACACTAGACTTGTCGTAATTTACCTGTTGTCCCTATGCATCACCATACGATTCAGTAAGCAACTTCAATGCCCTAGCTTGCACCTTGCATGCTTTATAAAAGAAAATTGAGTCATCAGCAAAAAGCAGATGCAACACGGGGGGCGTCCCATGACATACGGAATGCCCCTAAATAATCTCTGCAGCTTCCGTATTTTGCAACAAATTGGTAAGCGCCTCTGTAACAAACAGGAATAAGTAAGGGAAAATATGATCTCCCTGCCATAATCCTCTACTCGACACCACAAACCCCTTTGGTTCACCATTCAACACAAAAGAAATTGTTGGTGACTCGACACATCTCATTACTGTTTGCACCCAGGAATCACTAAACCCCATCTTTAGCATAACGACCTTCAAGAAAGTCCACTCGACCCAATCATACACCTTGCTCATATCTAATTTAATGGCGATCGACCTATTTCTGCTAGTATGAGCCTACATAGAATGAAACACCTCATACGAGACAAGAATGTTTTCTATTATTAGGCGTGCAGCATGAAAGCACTCTGAGTAGGAGAAATGATCTTGGATAGAATAGCCTTTAGCCTATTCATAATAACGTTAGAAGCCAATTTGTATATAACATTACATAAGCTAAGAGGTTGAAAGGTACTCAACTTAGACAGATTAGGAACTTTAGGGATCAGAATGACATTTGTATGATTAAAATGGTCAGAATGTGCCCACCCTCTCAAGAAGTCTAGGACAACTCGAGTAACATCCTTTCCCACAACGTCCCAAAACTTTTAAAAGAACAACAAATTAAACCCATCCAATCTAGGGGCCTTATTCGGGCGCATCATATTGAGAGCCTCTAAAACCTCCATTTCATGGCACGAGGCATCGAGCACTTCATTCATATCATCAGTCGCCTCTGCATTCATAGGCCCCAAAACTTCATCAACATTGGTTGGGCTTGATGAAGAGAAAAAATAAGGAAAATAATCGATAATTACCTGTTGAATCTCCCCCTCATTTTCTATCAACGACCCATGCTCACACTCCAGCGTGCTAATGGTATTAATGGATCTTCTCATATTGGCCCTGGCATGGAACCAATGCGTATTTGAGTCTTCAGCTTTTAGGAATTCCACCTTCGCCTGTTAAGTGCAGAACATCTCTTCCTTGCACATTAGTGCCCAATCTCATCAAGAATCTTGTCTCGAATATGGACCTCATGAACCCCTTTTAACGGGGAGGCTAGTTGATGCATCTTGGCCATAATTTCCCCAAACACCATGGTATGCCACTTAGATAAAGCTACACGACAATCATGCATTTTTGACTGGAGCATAGCCCAATTCCCACCACTAATCCCCCTAGCCCACACTTTTTCTACCACTTTTCTACATTCCTCCTCTATTACCCACATATTTTCAAACTTGAAACCACACCTTCCAGGAGCCCGCTACTTTCTCACATCATTGAGCTTCAATGAAATGGGTAATGGTATGATATTTTGTCAGTACGATGCACCACCTCTGCGTTAGAAATAATAGAGACCACTCACTGCTAGCACCATATCTGTCTAAGCACTTCTCGACTAATCCAACCCATCCCTCTTGTTCCACCAAGTGAATTCATACCCCTTGAAGCCCAAGTCATAGAGCCCACATTTGTCCAAAGTACCACACAATGCTTGCAACACATTCTGACTCTTCACAGCCTTTCCGGTCTTCTCGTAATTATAGAGTAGCTCGTTTAAATCCCCGCTAATGACTAGGGAAGACTAGAATAATTTTAAGCTCTCTTATCAGTGCACAAGTTTGGAGCTTTTACGAGGATTCCGGCCATCCGTACACACCTGTAAAATGCCACTTTGCTTTTGTACCCACTCCCTTTAATTCAACGTCTCTATGGTTAAACAAGTTGGATAGAAATGACACTTTTAGTGATTTACGCCATAATAGCGCCAACCCTCCAGCTCGTCCTCCAGAATCATAGTAAAACCCATCAAAGTCCCCTAACCGATGCTTAATCCTCCCTATCTCCCTTCCCGCAAGCTTGGTCTCAAAGAGAAAGAACAAACTCGGTGACTTTCTCCATAAGAAACTACGAAGAGTGTCAACTGCTTGGGGGTCACCGAGTCCCTGGCAGTTCATACCTATCAGATTCATTGCGTTAGGCAAGTTTGTTGGACAACCTCCATCACAATAGAAGGAAAAGTCTCCACCTCAGTGCGCTTGAACATAACTCTTACCTTTTTATATTGAGATATGATATTGGTTTGACCAATTTTTCTCTTTACTGCATCACTTGGCATCTCCACTGCCTCCCCATCAATATGCATATTTTCTGTTAAATTTTATATATTAATTGGGCAATTAACAAAGAGTTATGCATATAAGTTCAAATGAGATTTCATCCTAAAACCAATTGGCAATAGGTGGAGTAAATCACAAGCTTATATACATGCTCAAACCCTTCAATTTTATCAATGTGGGACAATACCCACTTTCATATTCTTTGCATTTTTGTCAATGTGGGACAATACCCACTTTCATACTCCAACACGTCTCCTCATATGTAGGCTACTAACAAGGCTCAACACGTGCACACACTTTTAATCAAAGGGAGACGGTGGCAACTCAAGATTGAGCAACCGACTCTGATACCATGTTAAACATTTTAAATAAATCGGGCCTTAATCCACCGATCAGTGCATACAAGTCATGAGAGGTTCCATCGCAAAATCAATTGGCAATGGGTAGAGTAACTCACAAGTTTATAAGCATGCTCAAGGCCTCTTAATCTTTCAATATGGGACTCTTGCCCACTTTATTATTTTTGTATGAGACTCTTGCCCACTTTATATTTTTTCTTTCAACGTGAGATTTTTTACCAACTTCATAATTTTCTCCGACACACCCCATTACGTGTGGGATCCTCTCTGGGCCCAACACTTGGCATGATTTGATGGAGGGCGGTGGCAACTTCTCGAGTAACTTGGCTTTGATACCATGTGGATAACCCGACCCTAATCCATATTTATTTATTTAAATCATCTTTACTTATTTCATTAATCATATTTACTCATTTACTTTATCATGTTTATTGACCTAATCACTTATGGTTATTTGTTTAACCAAATCATGTTTATTAAATTCAATTACACTTAATTTATTTATTTAACGAATTCCATTATGTTATTTAAATTTTCCACCTTCATTTATCGTATTTATTCATCCCAATTCGGAGATATTTCATTTTGGGTACCACTTTGCAACTCAAGTTTCATTGATTGCTAATTCGAGTTTCGTTGATTGATTAAATGTCGGGTGAATCGATATTAGGCCTTAGTGAGTATAAATTAGTGATTAATTATTTTCTTACATTCGGTAAACTTTAATCCTGAGCAATACAAAATTTTATCTTTGCTCAACACTTCAAATAATTTTTCAAGTTGGAACTTAGCTTGTTGGGCCCAAAACAAAAGCCCAAAACTTTACTAACTTTGTTATTTCACTAATTGCTCATTTTAGCACCTAATTTTAATTAGCAAAAAGCTACTTTTGGGTGGATAATTTTCAGCCACATGTAGCTATTAATTGACAATTTATAACCACAAAAATTCAACAAAAATTCACAAACCCAACTCTCCATTTTCTCTCTCCTCTCCACGGCTCCATGGGCAGAAAACAGGGGCAGCAGCTGCTGCCCCTTGTGCCCCCAGTTTTGGTGATTTCCGGCCACTTTTCCGGCCACCTCTCGGCTGGCCCAACTTCCCCTTGTTGCCAGCTATCTTGTCCAATCATCTAAATCACTCAAAACAACCCGCTCATCCCTCTAATTCAAGCCTAAAGTGAGTTATATTCCAAAATCCTAACTTATTTTATCTTGAGTTTTATGGTTGTTTTATTTGTGGGCTATGTTTGGATGATCAAATTGATAGTTATTGTGTAATTTTTATTGAGTTTGGAGATATTTGGAGCTATGGATATTTGATCAAGAGCATGATTTCAAGATTTTGTATTTGTTGAATTGCCACTTTCGAAAATTCTGGGAATTATGGGATTGTCTAAAAATTCTGAAACTCTTACTATAGATTCTCTATATTATTTGGGATTTTCTGGAAAAAGTTCATGAATTTTGGAGGTGTAATCAGTGAGTTATGGAATTTTGAAGAAAACTACCCTGTTTTGGATACGAATTATGTAATTATGTATTAATGAAGTTGTTTAGAGTTTGGCTATGTATATGAGGCCTTAAATGATTTTTTTATATCTGATTGTGGTGATTTGAAATGATTTCAAGTGATTTTTATGTGAAAAAAGAAGAGAAAGTTAAATCAGTAAAGGGCTAGAATTTCAGGAATTTAGGGCTGACTTTGGGATTAAACTGGTAATGAATGGTCCAGCCAAAAATTATAATTTTTCATGGGTATATAGTTCATTGTGTTAGCTTTAAAATGCTTCTGGAATTGCCTCGATCCGAGGTCTCTGAAAAAGGTTCTAGTCGTTTTACCAAAGCTGTGCAGGATGGACCAAAAACTGACACACTTATATTTTAACCCCATTTTGGAAATCCTATTGTGAGAATCATGCTTTGTATCCTTAATGAAAGTTTTAGAAGACTTCGTAATCTTTACATATTGGGGTTTTAGGTCTCCATTTGAGGTCTAGGATGAAAGTTATGAATTGTTGAAGTGAACTGACCTACTTTGGTGCACATTGGGCAGTTATTGTAATTTTTGTGTAGTGTATACTTGGAGGAAAATTTTGAAAATTGTACTGTAGATTGTTTATATTATTTTTGAATTTCCTATAAGATTTCATGAATTTTGGTTGAGTAATTGGAATTTGGTGATTTTTGGAAGCATTTTGAATAAATGTGTAAAGAGCATGGCACTCATTTTGATAATTTTGGTGATTGACTGAGATTGATCATGCACTCATTTTGTGTATTTTGGGCCAAGCACGGTCATTTAGGGGGACACGAATATTCATGGACTTTCATGGAGCTTTTAGCCTGATTAATAAAAAATAAGAAGACAAATATACAAATTGGGAGTTTGTTTATGAGCCGTGAATCATTTATGGATTTTACAAAGTAAATACCAAGCTTAGTGAGCTTAATAGCTTCTATTGAGTTCAATGACTCATTTGGGGTGGAATTCTTTATCTAATGGATTTATGAATGAAATATGAGAAGTGGGGATAGTTGTGACTCAGAAACCATATTTATCAGACTAAGTTGTTGCAGTTTATGGTAATTTGAACCAAGATATATATCTCTTTGTCTCAAACCTGTATTACTTACTCACTTCAGCATATATCAAATGTATTTATCAAGCCAATCTAGTGTAATTGCTGTTATCTTGAACCAAGTTATACATCAGTAAGCCTGAAACCCGTATCAGTAACCTATTTTAGAAAAGGCCATAACCACTCTTTCAATTATCACCATCAAGGCCTTTTCCTTTGTAATCTCATTTATCTCATTGTGGACTATTTTACTTTCACTTACAAATCAAATTTAATTACTTTCATCAATTCAGTTTTGAAGTCATATTAAAATACACAAGTTATGCATACCATTTAATTACTTAATTTCTGTTACACATACCTCTACTTACTCAATTATGTGAGTACGGACCATTTACTGACTACAGATACTTACAATGACATTTATGAAATAAAGTTGAGGCTTAATTATCGTTTCCCGTTATGCATAAGTGTTACCAATTCAGAACATATTTATCAAATCAGATGATATTTATGAAACAGCTGACTTATATCAAGTCAGATGTCATTTTTTTAAAGACTCAAGGTACGTCCATTACCTGTATCTTCAGAAAGCAAATCATGTTTATCAAGTTACAGCTCTTAATGAGTTTATCAATGAATCAGGTTATACAGTGATTTGCCATTTAACTTGTGACCCCGTCAGTTATCATCTATAGGGCGTCAGCCCATCATTTACTCGTGCGGCTTTAGGCCATTTCTTGATCGGATTGGCAGATGTACACCTATGTATAGATCATATCAGTGCAAGGGGCTCACATCCAGATAATAATAAGCAATTCAGTTTCATATTACTTTCATTTTCATTGTTATTGCCAACTAAATGAATTGTAAAGACGAGTACCCATCAACAGTGTTTCTATGCTCATTTTACAATAAAGGAATATATGTACTGAGTTTTTGCTTATATTTTCGAGTTGTTTTCATGTTTCCATTTTAGGTGATGAAGTATCACATGTTTATCCATTTAGCAAGCCCTTTTGGAACTCGTCAGATGCTCACGATGGATTTAGCATAGCATGAATATTGGAACCGACCTTAGGGTCAAGTTACTTGTGTGGTATGGAATGTGAGTTAGTACATGGTATGATTGAAGTATTATGGACTTTGGTCTTGAAGTGTTTTCAATTTAATAGATTTTGTGATTGTGAACACGAGTTGCAAGATTAAATGGTTTCAGTGAGCCTTGTTCTTATCAGGACGGCGGTAGCGCCTTTTATTATTAAGTCTTCCACTGTAGTTTTCTGTAAATCATATCATTATAGTTTTGGGGGCATTACACCATGTTAAATTTTATATATCAATTGGGCAATTAACAAAGAGTCATGCATATAAGTTCAAATGAAGTTCCATCCTAAAACCAATTGGCAATAGATGGAGTAACTTACAAGCTTATATACATGCCCAAGCCCTTCAATTTTATCAATGTAGGACAACACCCACTTTCATATTCTTTGCATTTTCGTTAATGTGGGACAATACCCACTTTCATACTCTAACATTTTCAGAGCTTGTCCCATCCTTTTCCGTGTCTGCCATCCCATTGTAGACAAGCTTTTTACTTGTCTTGTCAAACTCCAGTTTGGGCTGGGCCCCTTTGTACTGTTTACCCTTTTGAAATGGCAGGAAAAGATGCTTTTCCTCCTTTAATTTCAGTTCTGCATTACGCCATTTGGATTTTAATGGAGAAGCCCTTAATTTAGGCCGTATTATAGCTCAGTTTCAGGCACATCTTCATCAAAGAGCTCGCAACATTTGTAGGTATGTCCAAGCCTTCCGCACGTATAATAAAAGTCTGCAAGTATGACGTACCTTTGTTAAACCATAAATTATAATATTTTTATACCCTTTATTATCTAATATTTGCTCAAAATAAATTATTAAATTAGAATTTTAATGTTGTTTTGTTTATTTTATAGGAATTGAAAATTTAGAGAAAGAATAAGATAACTTACTCAATTAATCAAGAGCTGGACCAAGAGAAGAAGAAAGGAAATGGAAGAGCAAGAACAACCCAACCAGTGGCCCAGAACCGAGGCTCAAGTGGCAGTTGGCGGCCCCCCCTCTGCTCTATTTTCTTTCTCCTTTTCTCCCTCAGCGAGGCCTGGCCCCGTTCTTTCCAAGCAGACCGGCTTCCCCCCTTCTTAATCCCAGCTTGTTTTCACTTAAAAGGAAGCATGCCCTACACGTGATCTCCCTCATCCCCTTTCTTCTTCCTCGATGCTTCAACTACCTAGCAGAAACGGAAGCAGAGGACACGAACAGAGCAATGCGGATTTCTTTCTTCCAAATTGCATCCTTTATTTTCTTTCTCTCTACTCCTTCATGATCCTTAATCATCACCATCATCAAGGCCACCTTTAAAAAGCATTGACAGCCATTAATTCGTCAAATAATGGAGGCAATCGAAGGAATGGAGAACAGCATTTTTGCAGAGCTTGAAATGGAGTTCGAAGACTCGATTCTAGGGGGGTCTGAGTTCATGTTCTCCTCACTCTTTTTAGATCATAGATTTAATTTCTAGTTGAGAGGATTCATATTATTTTTCAGTTTTGATCTCCATTTCGTGTTCAGATCTAGGTTTTAAGCTCACAAATTTGTGTAATTTGGATTACAGTTTGTTTAAGTTGAGTTGAAATTTACAGTTTGGGGATTTCGGTTTCTTGAGTTTTTGAATCTGTTTAAGTTCATTCTGGCACTGAGTTAAATTTTTTTTTCGATTTCTCGTTCTGTTTTTTTCCAATTCTATTTTGTTGCAACTTTCAGACCCAGATTTCGGGTTTTTGAAATCATAATCACGCTGAACAATTGTTAGCTTAATTGAGGGAAGAGTTTTGGATTGAATTTCTGGTAAGGATTCCTTGAGATTTACTCGTGGCTACTCAGCTCTGGGATTTGTTTCTGTGTTGCTTTGCACCTTGCGCTGTTGCTCTGTTTTGATGATAATATAGTTCAGTTAATTAACCTGGCTAAACAAACAAACACGATGGAGTGTTGGTGGGGTGGAAATATTTGCAGTTTATTGCTTCTTACTTTAGCTAGATTATTTACAAGTTCGAGAATGGACCAGAATTTCATGAATTTATCTTGTTTATTTAGACTATCAATTTGTGAAATAACTTTAGCTTGGAGTCGGTTAATTCAGTACTTAGTTTCAATTTTGATGACAATTTAGGTAAACTAAATTCACAACCCATCGTTGAGGACGATATCCGTAAGCACTATAACGATAAAACCGTGCGCTTACGGATTTTACTAACAAGTTTTTGGCGCCGTTGCTTGGAAAAGATGCTTTTCCTCTTGTAATTTTGGTTCTGCATTATGCCATTTGGATTTTAATGGAGAGGCCCTTAATTGAGGCCGTATTGCAGCTCAGTTTCAGGCACATCTTCATCAAAGAGCTCATAACCTTTGTAGGTATGTCCAAGCCTTCCACACGTATAACAAAAGTCTGCAAATATGACGTACCTTAAAGTAATCCAGATCCATTTTCCTTCAAACTTCACCCAAATTCCTCTTTTAAGAGGTTTACTAACGTCAACATCCACCTGAAATTTGATCGAGCGATCCACTCCCACAAGCAAACCCTAATCACAACCTACAAAACCCCCAATGTTATCACCTAGAAAGTTAGCAAAGGAACCTATTTGGTTCAGTCTTGGGATGCTGTAGGCCTTGACACAAAACCTAATAGTGACAAAATTGATTTTTGACAATTGTTCCATCCTATTAATCTCTTTCAACAGCAGAGTACAACCATTAAATGGCCATGGACCCCCATTGAATGCAAGCTTCATATTTGATTCAGAGAAGAATTGATAGCTGAATAAATTCTTGTCAACTTCCCTAGTAATAATACCTTTTGTAGGTTTCCATGTGTTCCTCAGCAAGCTTTTCATCGCCCCAACATTGTAGAAGGTCTTAGTAAATAATTTTCCCATCAAGCACAAGGAGACTTACTCCCGTCGCTCCTCTGATGTTTCTTCCACATAGTCCACCACCGCCGACTCTTGCTCTGTCAATTTAATGCCCTTTAATGCCTCTTCTAACCCTGCCACTGTTAATCTACGCTTCTGCTTTGTTCCCAAGGAACTGGGTTATAAACCTTAGCGTGGTGGTAGATAGACAAGATGTTTAGGAACCAGAGTAAAACAACAAACCCTAGATCAACAAAGTGATCAAGATGAAGCCTACAGAGAGGTAAACCAAGTCAACGACTAGCCCTACACCAGCGGTAAAGGCAAAAAAAACTCTAAATGTAAAACTAGGGTTTCGACCACCTAGTTTTCAGAGAGAACGACCAACAACAGGTTTTGACTCAATCTTTCAGTTGTTGGTTTTGGTAGTAATTTCAAACCAAGAAATAACATCTCATATCTCTTAAAAGTATGTATGCAAATATTGTATCCATGTCGTCAACAATTTATGGGATATATATCTAAATTATATAAATATAGATTAATATTTTGCATTTTTGAGAGCAATATAATGATAAGATGTATTACTTTATACAAACAATTAAAGTGTAACTTTCTCTAAATTATGTATATAGGATTTGCCTAATATGAATACAAAATGTACCATATATCATATTTAGAGTTGGTAAAATATATTAGAGATCCAAAGCTTGATTAAATGATCTAGGTCCGAACTGAACCAAACCAAACCAGGAAATTAATTGAACTCGAAAGATGATCTAATCAAATTTAACTTGATAAATATTCAAATCGAACGATTTTATTTATCAGATACTCTCAAACACCCGAAAAACAAGGTTCTTTTTTCATCTATTAAAAAACAAACATACACCAAAACTTCAAGTAACGAATTGAAGCAACCATTTCCACATTTTGCATTGTTCATAATTATTTTAGTAAGTCTTGTGAAAGACTGTCTCACAATGACTTCTATCGTGAGATGTCTCACATACTCATTAACTGCATAAATTTAAAAGAAAAATGTTTGGCAGGTAGGTAGTCTCACATTAAATTTCTGTGAGACTGTCTCATACAATAATTTGTGTAATTATTTTGTGGACTAAAACTTTATGCCACATTTCCTCCTAGTTTGCATCATTAATGTTGACACTTGGCACTTTTTGTTTGGTAGGATTTTTGTTTTCTTTTGTTTTTGTGGTGGGTATTGACGTACAAATCTAGCAATAGATCCTGTCATGATTTTGATAACTAAGTGTATAGGAAAGTTTACTTATAGGTGTTGCTTAAAATAAGACTTCTCGTGGATTACACTCTTACTCAGAGGAGCACTATGCTGCCTATGGGGCATGCTTGGAAAGAAGGAAAAATAACTGCTTAGATTATCCAACCCTCAATTGCTCAAGTAAAAGAAAGAGAAAGGCTTGGTCACGTATTCATTATAGAGCTGGGAGCTTGGGTCGAGAATGTGACGTGTTGTTTTGTTTTATTAAACGAATTTCCTTAAATGCCCTTTCTTCTCCTTTTTTTATTTTTACTTTATTTTAATTTCTTTTATTCTTCTTCATCCGTGTAATAGATTATCTAAGATTCATTTATGTTCTTGTTAGGTTGATACCATATAGTGTATTCGAAAGTTAATTTTGGTGAAGCAATATTTTCTTTTAATAAATTTATAGTTATAGGGTGAATAGTTTTGGGTAGCGTTAAGAGGTAAGTTGATCGAGTCCTATAATGATTCAGCAAATTCTGTCTTAAACTTCTAGGTGTTAAATCAAAAGACCTTAAAAAATTCCATGCTTGATCTTGAGTATAATTTTTTAAATTAGGTAGATTAAAACTTTGTCCAGTTAAATAGAACCTTCTTGATTTAATTTAGAGTTGGATTGTAGTTTGTTTCTTAGATAACTCATAGTGAATGAGTAGTAATTAATTTAGTGAGTCGGTAGTACTTAATTTATGAGTGGATAGCGCTCTAATACCAATATTAGTGAGATTTTGAGTGGTTTTTTAGGGGAAAAAGTGGTAAAACCATTTTTAGAGCGTTTGAAGTTCTTCAGATTGACAGGCAAAGATTTTAAGGTGATACTCGGATGCTAAACTAGCAATATGAAATTCTAAATAGTATGCCATGCAATATTTCAAAATAAAATTAAATTAGAAAAATTATACCTTCAAGAGTTCTTTCTGTCTTAATTTTTTGACAGTGTATGACTCCTCCTTTGTTGCACAAAGTACCTACTTTTTCAGACATTTTTCACTCTTGCTAATATTCTATCTCTACTTAAGATTATAAGAAAAGTTGTTTGACATAAGTTTAAGGAAATATTATTTCATTGCTAATTGTTCTCCTTTCTCAGAAAGAGGAAATTAGAACATCTTCATACAAGGTTATTTTTACAAAGGAAATCATGGGATTCGCAAACTCTCCTTTCTCTGATTTCTAGGTCCTTATTATAACAGAAGGGAAATGTGTTTTGACATACATCATAGGGATAAGATTCAAAAGGATAAGATTATAATTATATGATAAAGTTCACTGTTCTTGATAGAGTTTCTTATCTCCTTTGTCTTCTTGTGCCCTACATTATTTATTTTCCTGCCATGATTTGTGCTTTGGCCTTTTCTTTCTCTAATTGATAAAGTTCAACAAATTTCGTTCTCACAGTTGAGCTTCTATGAAAGGTTTTGGGCTCCAGTTCATAGCTAAAGCTGAAAAATCTGTCATCAATAGAGATATGCTCAGCACCTTCTGTAGTTATAAGATCAAGTTGTTTTCATAGGATAATGTTCTTGCTCCTTTACTCATTAGCTGCTTACTCTGGCATTTGATGGCTAATGCTCCAGTAGATCTATTGTAGTTGATCCATGATTTGTCAAAAATAGGAGCCTTAAAGTGTTTGTTCTTTTCAGCTTGAATAGTTATTTTAGGAGGGATGTTGCTGATTTCTACTAGATGAATAGCTTCATAAATAGTTTCGTCATCTTTCTCAGGAGAGATTAAAAAGAAACCAAGGCACACATAGTTTCTACTGAAGTTCTTGATTGCTCTTTTGAAGTCCTATGGAAATTTTTGTAATTAGATCAGACTTAAACTCGGATAAAGAAAATTCAAATACCCGTAGGTAAAGAGTTCAAATATGAGTTGAGAGCTTGCTTTATTAAAAGTAAGAACCTTGGGAAACAAAGAATCCCTTGGATTATAATAGAGTTCAGCAAGTTCAGAAATTTTCAGGTAGGCAAGCATGGTTACCTCGTAATAGTTCTGATGCCAGCATGTTCAATAATTGGTCTTTGGGCTAATAATTTAGGCTTCAATTCATGCTTCTCTTTTTCCTTTTCAGAGAGGGGGTTTAAAGCGTTTCCCTGGCTAGTTTTAGGACGAAAAGATATTCAGAAAGTTCAGTTCAGGATTTTTTACAGTTCTTCTTGGAATAGTTTTCTTTGAACTTTTTAATAGTTCGATAGAAATGAGTTCTGATTACACAAGCTTTTCCAAGATCAGCTCTAAGATCAACAACTGTTTTCTCAAAGAGTTCAATTTTTTCATTCACAGTTTCATAGTATTTGTTGATGTTGATCATAATGTCTTCAAAGTCCTTTAGCAATTGTTCGTTGTCCATATGTTCCATGGGAGCTTTTCCTTTATCTTCCGAATTCATTCTCTCGAGTCAGATAATCTGCAACAAAGTTATTTTTTCTTGCAACATGCTCATAAGTAGCACTAAACTGTAATAAAAATAATTGCCATCTACGTAATTTTCACATGTGAGGTTCATTGTCTAAGGCTTACTTAACAAAAGTAGTAGCTCGTTGATTACCAGTTAAAACCTTAAATGGTTTCGGTAATAAAAAGAGTCTCCATTTAATAATTCCTCTAATGATAGCTCAAAGTTCTTTTTCCATAGTGTCATAATTCTCTTCTCATTCTAAAAACATTCCCCTGTGATAACCACAAATTTCATTTAATTCTGTTTTCAAAACTGCTGCCCAAGTGGTGTCGGATGCATTTGTTTGAAGAATTAAGTTATCTTCTAGTTCTATTAGTCTTAAACTTGGTAGCTGCAAACATTCTCCGTTTAGCTATTTAACAATTTCAATATGTTTATCTGTCCATCCAAGGGTGTTATTTTTACGAAGCAAACTTTGCGAGTCTTTCTTCTTTTTTGCTAAGTCGGGAGTATATGAGTTGGCATAGTTTATCAATCCTAAAAACCCTTGAATTTGTTTTTTAGTTCTAAGTTGATCAGGGTATTCATTAATTTTTCTTAAGATGTGAGGTTGTAGGCTTATTCCATTCGTTCCGACTTGAAAACCTAAAAATTTAATTTTTTCCTTTTCTATGACGACTTTCTTTTCACTATGGCAGATGCCTTCTTTAATAGCTATTTCAATAAATATGTTAAGGTGTTTCCTATGTTCTTCAAGAGTGTTAGAACTTATTAGGATATCATCTACATATACAACAGGAAAATTGTTCAAATGTTTGAAAGCAATGTCCATTCTTCCTTGAAATATTCTTGGTGCATTTTTTAATCCGAATGACATGACAATCCATTCATAGAATCCTTGAGGTGTGCTAAAGTCTGTATATTTGATGCTTGTTCTTCCATTTTGATATGCCAAAATCCTGATTTATAGTCAAACTTTGAGATATACTTTTTGTTTTTAACTAGATTAATCAAAACTTCTTTAGTGGCAGGAAATAGTTATCTGTTTTGGTAAATTGATCTAGTTTCTTATACTTTATTACCATCCCAGCTATTCCTCTTCTTCGTTCTGCTTCGTTCATTACTGTAAAGGCGGGTGAAGAGTAGGCTCTGTTAGAAGGTAATTAATCTTTTTTCTAAAAATTCTTTAATTTATGTTGAGAACTCCTTAATGTCTTCTTCAGAGTGTAACATTGGTTTTTCTTTGATATAGATTTCTTGGGTTAGTTCAATTTAGCTCTGGGATGCTCTGGTTTCTAGAATTGTAACAAATTTTCTGAGCAAATTTGTTTTGGCTTAGTCAATAAATCTTCTTTTTGGATTACGTTAACTGTAAAAGTAGGTTTTTGTATTTGCATTTGCAGCGAGATTTGCTCATAACCATGTCCACTATGCTTCACGTGCATTCCATAGGGTTGTTTTAATGTGGGTATCTTCAAAGTATGTCTACATTTTGTAGTTAGATATACTGTATAGGGAGTTTGTGTAAATTTTACAAATTGTTTAAGGAAATCATTTCCTAACAGAATATCATATCGAAAGTTGTATTGTAATACCAAAGGAATATTAACAATTTTATTTCCTAATATGATGGAAACGTTATTTTGTATGAGTTCTGAATAGGTAAATGTTGGGTGAACACCTTTGATTTTGATTTTTTGATCAGATGGGAGCTTTTCCCATTTAGGTAATAAAAAGTCTTGTTCTGATTCAGTATCTATTAAGGTTGTTGTGGTAATATCTAATTCTTTTATAGTTGCATCAATATAGATAAGAATAGGAAAATGAAGTTGTTTCATATTCTTTCAAGGATGATTGTATTTTGTTTGTCAATTAATGTTATTTGAGCTGGTCCTATCTCATAATTTATGAAGTGGTCAAGGAAATTCATTCCTAATGGAATGTGATAAAATTCATTGTTGATAGAGTGGTCGATGTAGCAATCAAATTCTAATAAGATAGAATGGGGAGTTCTCATCATAATTTTGGATTTTTGATTTAAAGTAGATCTTTGACCATCACATGTAACAAAATTCTATTCTGGAGCTGACAAAATTGCTATAGGTAGAGGCATACAATGACATTGGGATGCCCCTATATCTATGAAGATTTTGTTTTCTATCCAATTTTGTCCATTAAAGTATTATAACCTTATTTTGTAAGTTCTATTATTGGTGTTTGCAATTATTATGCATTTGGGTTGAAATCTAGGTATTCTTGTTGTGCTAAAGCTTCTTGGTAGAATTGGTTGATTAGCAATTCGCATTCCTTTTTCTGTATAAGGGAGTCTAGGTGCTTCGTAACTACTTGATGCTTTATCTTCTTCCACTAATTGGAAGTCTGTTAATGCAGGTAACCCTGCTTCTTACATTGTAGGTGATATAATGGTGTTTATTGTTGAAAAGATCACGTCGACAGTTATTTTTCCCGTCTGTTTTACTTCTTTTATTGGAAAATTAGTGTTAGAAAAAAAAATATAATCCTCTATAGTAAAAAGATAATGCATCGTTTCCTAGTTATAATCATATATCTGTTAATAGTTTAAACTATAGATTGAGAGTATCTTCAATATTTTTATTTCGTAAAGTGACTGAGTAATTTGGATAACATTCAAAGATTAATTTTTTATAAATCAAGTTTCCATGTAAAGTTCCGACATGACTATTTTGAATATTTTTAAATCTTAGATCATGTAGAGATAAAATGATGGATAAGTTAATGCCTTCCTTAAGACATGCTTTTATAGCGATTTGTATTCCTTATAGATGCACATGTTTGATTAAATCTCTGTCTTTTGAGGGAATTTCAACTAAGAATTTTTCAATTACATCTTGGGCCATCAATCTTAATCTAATATTTCCTTGTAAGTGTTGGACTTTAACTGGTTGCTCCGTAGTATACAGTTTGAAATATCATATTAGTTTTCTTATTAGAAAATCATCTAATTTTCTCATAAAGTTTCTTGGATCTTTTAGAGATAAATCTGTTGCTACTATTTTTGCATATGGTTTTTGGTTGAAAGTAATTACACCTGTATAGTTTTCGTTATTTTCTTGCTCTTGTTGATCTATTATATCCGTTTCTTCAGTACTCATCTTCGTATCTAAATAGCATTCTGTTTTAAAGGTATCCGTAGTGACTTCTGAACTAATAGATTCATAACAACTTGAGATAGTTTGATATATATTAGAGTTAATGGGGTAAAGATCATCTTGAATCTCTTGCAACTCTTCTCAGAAGAGTTTTACTATATTATCTTTTCTTTTATTACAATCGATAGATTCATGTCCTATTTTGCCACAATTCTAGCATTGATAAGAAGTTGGTTTTTTTTTCCTTCTTTTATAATATCTATTTTGTGGATTAAAACTTTCTTACATTAAGTTCTCATGTCTAAAATGCTTGCTACTCTTGTGTGGTTTGTTAATAGATTTTCAGTTTTTGTTTTTTCAATTTTTCTTCTCTTTGGTTTTGAACTTTTCCTTCTAGAAGATTTTCCTTTCGGTATCTGTCTTTGTGAGTTTTTCTTTATATTTTTCTTTGGAGTCCTTTTTCTTCTTAGTCTACAATTAGGATAGTTTTCACAGCCATACTATCCCTGTTCTTTAACATCTTTACAACGCAGAGTTATTTCTTTGATGTATCTTCTTTTGTTTTCTTGTAAACAGAGTTGCTTTATCTCTCTATTTATTAAGATTGTACTACGGCTACAGATCTAAAGACATTAGGTTATCTAGCAAATGGTTCAAATTTCTCGGAGAAATATTTATTCCGAGGGTTAGGAAATTTATTCAATAATAATTGGATATAACTTTCTTGATTTTCTGTAGAATCATAAAGCTCATAATAATATTTTTCAAATTCACAAAAGAAACTCTTAAAGTTGTCGCAAGCTTGATTCCTGTTCCGGATCTCTGAGAGTGACCCCGACTATTCCATGTAGCCTTTGGGCAACTTGCGACTTTGTGACCCATACCACCACATCCAAAACATGGGCCCGCACGGCGTATGCAAGGGCCAGGGTGTTGCCATCCACACTGGTCACATGTTTTCCTTAGTTTCACTTGGGTGACTTACTTTCCTTTATCCTGTTTCATCCTATATTTAACCCTCCTGAATCTTATGCCTCCTTGAGAATTGGATCCTCCGAGGCCAAATTTCTCCTTTACGTGACCCTTCCCTCTATCCTCAATCTCGGTTTCGCTTATGATGCGGGCTATTTTCACAGCTCTTTGGTACATTTCTTGAAAGCTGGTATAGGCATAACCCGCTATTATTTGCTTTATTTCCCCCTTCAATCCTTGTTCGAAGTGGTCCATCCTCAATTCTTCGATGGCCACTTGGTTAGGTGCAAAGCGACTTAGTTCGTTGAACCTGGCTGCATACTCTGTTACGCTCATTTCTCCTTGCTTTAGGCATAAGAACTCTCGTTCCTTAGTTCTCCTTACGTCCTGAGAGTAATATTGAGCGTCCATCAAGGTTTTCAATTGGCTCTAGGTTAACGCGGGTTCACCCGCTCTAGGTTTTACTGTTCCCCACCAGAATTCAGCTTCTTTTTCGAATTGATAGGTAGCCAGATGCACCTTAAATCCCTCAGAACACTCCATGATTTCAAATAAGTTTTATATTCTCCTGAGCCACTCCTCATATACCATAGGGTCAGTTCCACCCTCAAACTTAGGAGGTTTAAGCTTATTAAACTGGCATATCATCTCCATGGTAGTTGGTTCTGGTGTTAGCTCGCGTCGAGGAGGCATCTGTCACATATTCACACAAGGAATTACTTAGTTCTATTTTTCAACGAAAGGTTAACTTGCGATCTCTCTAGGCCAATAGGGTATGATTCCTTGGCTAAGGAATGATTTGCAAATGGCGAGAGTGTTTATGTATGGCTAAGGAATGATTCACTCGGTTAAGGGGCTCACCCAAGCCGCGCCTAACTAGCTAATCGCACTAACATTAACATAAAACTCACATTTGCACATACAAGAAGCATATGTCACATAGTCACAAAGTGTTCCTAGACGACTACATGGACGCAAAACTCAGGTCGCGGCCTATGGTCGCAGGACCTTTGCGCTGATACCATCAATGTAACACCCCTAGCCCCTAAGGCCGAAAGCGTTACGTTTTCTTAATTTTCTACCTAAATTCTGGGACGAAACGGGCAGAGTTTCCCCTAAAAACTAACCGTTCCCAGGCTATAAGCCTCACAATAAATCCCTGCAATTTAACGGAAGCGTAAATCATTTGAAGGAAGCTCAACGGCCACACGCCGGAGTTCATAACTCAACGAGCCACTCGCTCGGAGTACACCAACCAGATTAATGCATGAATAAAGAGGAAATGGAAGATACAACTCAACGGTTCACACAACCGGAGTATTGGGGTTTACATCCCAAAACATAACTAACTTTAACCAAAAGACGTCTAACTGTCTAGATGGCTGGCTCATAAGGCCACACAGAGCGACTCATGAACGATATGCGTTATATGAGCTAGAAACTAAGTTTACAACCTTCACAAATTAGGAATACATTACATCACATCGCTAAGCATATGAACCTACATCTATATGGCACACATAACTCCATTTCAAGCGGGGTAAACTCCAACTTAGCATAAGCAGCTTGACTTCCACCTATCATAACAAAAGTCTGGGGGAAAAAGGGGAAAGAGTATTGGCGTGAGCAACCACACGCTCAGTGAGAATTCCCCTACTCCTTACAACTAAAACAATTACAGGCAATAATACTAATAATAGCCACATATCAAGCATTCGTACTTTACTATCATATTAGGCAATCATAATCCCCAAGGAAAGATAACCCCCATTAAGACTTCATCCTAACCATTCAACTCGATTCTAGGCCCTCATCGACCAGACTTCTCTACTAGCAGGCGTTCAGGCACATAACCAAGTATGCAACAAGGATCGAATATAAAGGCCTTCAAACTCGCTTTTGAAAACATGGTGACTCATGATAAATACCAAGAATGGTTTATAATCCGCACAAACTCCTTTTATGCTTATAATTCTTTTTAAAAGTTCTCGAAGCATCTAAACTGGTAAGAAGATTTGGGGAGAAACATTCCTTCATTGAATATGCATATTAAAAAGCTTGAATGTACGACACATTACTAGGATGTAATTATACTTCATTTGAAATCTCATTTAGACTATATTCAGAACACATTCGTAGAATATATGCAAGTCAGGTACATTTGAAAGCTTTCTTCTTTTCTTAAAAAACATGCTTTACTTGGCCTCTTGAGGCCCGTATCCCTTTAAAAGAACTTCTTTTCCTTTTCTGAACTGCTTAGAAAAAGCCAAATCTTCTTTTTATCAGGAACTTACATATAACATAAAAACATCTTATTGTGCTGACTAGGGAGGTCAAAACCGCTCTTAAGTGAAATCATCACTCTTAATCTACGTTATCCCCGGGGTATACGTCCTTAACTTTTGGCCAAAACGCGTCTTAGTAGAGCAACTCTAACCTTGATACTGTCCTCTGTGGGGCAGCAGCTCACACCAGGATAATCATATCCTGAGTCCAGTCCCCCTTAAGGTTTTCTTACGCGTCACACATTAGGGAACAGCTCACTCCAAGATAATCATATCTTGAGTCCAGCTCCCGAGAACAACTCACGCCATCTTTGCGTCCAACCCCCAACATTACCTTAGGGGAAAGCAACTCACGCCATCTTTGTGTCCAGTTCCCACCCTGAAGGTCTGGCCACTTACCTAGCACTTTCTTAGGCTTTAAAATCGTATTACATTTCTTTTCTTCAAATGCTTACTTTGCTGAAATCTTACTTTTAAATAAAACGACCATAACCTTTCAAAATGTTTAGAGTTCATTCGTTTTTGGCTTAAAAACTTCTTGTAATTGTAATAAGTTGCTAATACGTAAATAAACTTCGTTAACAATTTAAAAACTTCTTACGAGCGTAAAATGTTTACTAAATCGTAAAACGATTTCGTTTTCAGCTTGAAAGTTGCGTA
This sequence comes from Carnegiea gigantea, assembly GCA_029747015.1. NCBI lineage: Eukaryota > Viridiplantae > Streptophyta > Magnoliopsida > Caryophyllales > Cactaceae > Carnegiea > Carnegiea gigantea. Next base: position 39,904 of record JAKOGI010003146.1, on the reverse strand, counting down.
TAACGTATTAAGTTTACTAAATCGTAAAACGACTTCCGCTTAGATCTAAAGTTTCTTATAAAGGCAATAAGCTGGTTAATACTTAAAGCGACTTCACTTTGAGCTTAAAAGTTTCTTTTAAACTTCACACGCTTGCTAAATCGTAAAGTGACTTCGCTTTCATCTTGAAAGCTGCATTTAAACATATTAGGTTTGCTAAATCATAAAACGACTTCGTTTTTAACTAAAAGGCTTTTTATAAATGTAACAAGGTTGCCTAATCATAAAACGACTTTGTTTCTAACTTGAAAGCTTGGCATAAGCGTAATAGGGTTGCTAAATTATAAAAACGACTTCACTTTTTAGCTTAAAAGCTTCTTTTAAACGTAATACGTGTTAATTCATAAAACGAAACCCATTTGAAGCTTAAAGTACTTAGTTAGCGTTTAATTCAAACTAGATTCGTAATAAAATTCTCAATTGCCTTTTTATAACTCGTTCCAATCCCCTTTTTGCCTCAAAGGATGGTGTGTAAGTAAACTAAAGGCTTGAAACGTTCCAACTTACTACTGTTCGAAAACTGTAAGCATTTGGCTCGTTTATACGATAACGAGATTTCCTTGTAAACTTTCAACATAAACGTTTCTTAAACAGGATGAAGTTATTGACTTGTAACTCAAAACTTAATAGAAATTTAAATAAGTAAGTAGCATACAATTAGCTAAACCCATAATTAGCTTTGAAATGACCCTTTTTAAGTCCTTTAAATTCTTTTAAATACGAGGATAAGTCATAACAAACCAATGCTTTAAACATTTTCAAACTCACTTTTAGTTCACTTTTAAAGTTCCTATACCTATCGATTATTTAGTCGAGTCACTAACTGAATAGTTCGATGATTTAGGATCTCTTTTAGGCCACAAACATCTTAATCAAATAACAGGTATTTGGTAGGCACTTAAAAGCGTTCGAAATCACAAAAACAAGCTTTCTAAGTGGTCCTTTTCTCTTTTAAAGAGGTACTAACTTTTAGAAAGAATTTGCCACATAGCGTATTGAGGGGGAGAGGAGTTTACACATAGCACATTCGTACACTTCATATCACAACTCATTAAGCCACACATGGCCTCGCAATCCACACGATTACGACATTCACAACCCTATCTCCCTCCTCGCACAGCACTGACCATAAAAGTCCTCGAATCAATCATCAGTTTCACCGCAAGTCCATCCAACTGCCAAGCTTGGTTCAATATCACGACAATTCAAATAACTATTTCATAAATTAATATCCACAAGCATGGCATCATATGTAATCGTTTAAATAACTTACAGCTTCAACTAATTCATAAATTGATATTTCTAAGCAAGAAACTCATATATGAACATTCAAATAACTTAGAGCTTCGACTAATTCGTGAATCGATACCTGTGAGCATGATATTCGTTTATAATTACTCGAATAACTTGAACATCTAAATTAACCAAACCAATGTAGCAAAACTTAAAGCTCTAGGAATCGCTCAACGAGTAACCGAACAGTTTATGTTTCAAGTTTATCATGTCTTGACTCCATTTATTCATTTTAGCTGACATTCGATTAACCCCAAAATAACTTACTAGGCACTCTTAATGACATAATTGATGATATTCAGGCAGAACATAATTCCTCAAAAGAACAACCTAATCATGACATGCCAATGTTCACCCCAATTTAATTATTGCTCATGCAACAACATTCAGCCATTGAAATACCCAAAAATCAGCACTAAATTCTCAATTTTAGTCCCAATTCCTCCAATTACTGACATCTAACCCAACTCAAACATGAACTAACTATATTCGTTAAAATCTTTTGAAATTACTAATAATTTAGGAGGAAGAGAACCCTCACCTTGAACCCAAGCTAGAGGCTCGATTCACGGCTGTGGCTCGATCTTAGAGGCTTGAGCAACTCTAATCCTTCGCCCCTTGCATACCCACGCTCAAAGAGGGCCGATTCACGCCCAAATCCCAGAAATTCGAACCCTAAAATCGACCCCAAATTCACTTACTGATTGAGATTGAATTGGTTGATTGAAAATCGCGAATTCTACTCTAATTCATAGAAGATTGAAGCAACTAAGACGTGAATTGCGTGGGCATACCTTGGGTACTCGTCCAAGCCCCGATTCGTCGCCCAGACCCGCCAAAACTTGCTAGGTTTGCTCGAAATTCTGACCAAAATCGCGCCCAACAGTGGCTAACTCGTGGGGGAGGTCGAATGGGTCGAATTTGAGGCTGTGTGGGGCGAAAATTTGCTGGGCTTTGAGCTTGGGAATAAGATTAATGGAAGAGGAGAGGAGGAGGTAGAAGAAGAGCAGCAACGTGAGAGAAAGGAGAGAGAGTATCTGTCGTGGGGGGGTCGCAGGTAGGTGAGGGAGAAAACAGGGGGTCAGGCGCAAAGACTAAAATGCCCCTCCCACTCTCTTTTATTTATTTGGTCCAAGCTGAATCGTTTCTGCTACCGCTAATCTAATTCGTAACCCGAATTCTAAACCCAAATCGATAATATAATCCTTCACCAATTACTCGTTCCCAAATACAGTCAAGTTCAATTTAATAAACATCGAACTACTCCTCAAGTTGATAACTTAATCGTATTCGGGTTCCTACTCGATTTAGTACTCGTTAATAATCGTCAATAACACTTATTAAAATCATCGAAAGGTTTTCAAAATTACTAATAATATGAATAATGATAATAACAATGACAATTACATCCTTTTTAATAAATTAATATTGACATACGCATTTAGAAAATAATTTTCGCACATGTCGCTAATAAAAATGTGGTTTTTATAACGTAAAAAGGCATCACGAACGACTCGACGAAATATAAAGTGCGCGGGCCTTACACTCTCCCCCCTTAAAGGAATTTCATCCTTGAAATTGTTTTCTTGGAGGAATTAATGGGTGTGCTTCATCCGTACCGCTTTCACAATCCAAGTCGCTTTATGCTCGGCTATTCATTCTGCCTTCACCATAGCATCCTATCCTTGGATTTCTATTCGAACCCAATCATCAGGGAGTATTCTCCCTTACACTAGGACAACTCAATCGCTACAAGCATGATCTGTATGGCAGATAGCTTTAGGGAAGAGGTAATGAAATGTTGCATACACATCTCATGAAGTTTACTAACAAGTTCCTTTGCAATTCAAGAGTGACAAGTGGGGGAGCAATACTAGAATGACGGGATGGAGGCATAAAGGTGGTTATCAAGAGAATGCCTGTCTTTGTTTTGGCAGGTTCCCAAGTCTCTTTTCCTTCTAGCTAAGCGTGCGACTGCCAGTTTGTGGTTCCTGGTTGTTCATACTGTCCCCTGAGGAAGAACCAATGGTTAGGCGATCTCGTTGTGTTGCAAGCTTGATTCCCGTTCCGGATCTCTGAGAGTGACCCCGACTATTCCATGTAGCCTTTGGGCAATTTGAGACTTTGTGACCCATACCACCACATCCAAAACATGGGCCCGCACGGCGTCTGCAAGGGCCAGGGTGTTGCCGTCTACACTGGTCACATGTTTTCCTTAGTTTCACTTGGGTGACTTGCTTTCCTTTGTCCTGTTTCATCCTATATTTAACCCTCCTGAAGCTTATGCCTCCCTGAGAATTGGATCCTCCGGGGCCAAATTTCTCCTTTACTTGACCCTTTCCTCTATCCTCAATCTCGGTTTCGCTTATGATGCGGGCTATTTTCACAGCTCTTTGGTACATTTCTTGAAAGCTGGTATAGGCATAACCCGCTATTATTTGCTTTATTTCCCCCTTCAATCCTTGTTCGAATTGGTCCATCCTCAATTCTTCGATGGCCACTTGGTTAGGTGCAAAGTGACTTAGTTCGTTGAACCTCACTGCATACTCTGTTACGCTCATTTCTTCTTGCTTTAGGCATAAGAACTCTCGTTCCTTAGTTCTCCTTACGTCATGAGAGTAATATTGAGCGTCCATCAAAGTTTTCAATTGGCTCCAGGTTAATGCGGGTTCACCCGCTCTAGGTTTTACTGTTCCCCACCAGAATTCAGCTTCTTTTTCGAATTGATAGGTGGCCAGATGCACCTTAAATCCCTCAGAACACTCCATGATTTCAAATAAGTTTTCTATTCTCCTGAGCCACTCCTCATATACCATAGGGTCAGTTCCACCTTCAAACTTAGGAGGTTTAAGCTTATTAAACTGGCATATCATCTCCATGGTAGTTGGTTCTGGTGTTAGCTCGCGTCGAAGAGGCATCTGTCACATATTCACATAAGGAATTACTGAGTTCTATTTTTCAACGAAAGGTTAACTTGCGATCTCTCTAGGCCAATAGGGTATGATTCCTTGGCTAAGGAATGATTTGCAAATGGCGAGAGTTTTTATGTATGGCTACTAGTTTAGTCTCAGCTTAACCTTTGCGTAATTATTCTATGCAATGAAAGGCAGGCCTGAATAAACTAGTGAATCCATAACACGGGATGGGCACCAACTGCACTTATTTCATTGAACACTAATAAGGTGACTTAGGAGTCACGGGAGATCCTACCATCCTAGTACTTCTCAATTTAAGGAAAATAAACTAAAAGGGCTTGAAGTCAATCTTGGATATAACCCATATCAATAAGGAAGTCCTCTAGGTTTCTTTCTAACATCTTAATCCTTAGTCTCCACTCTCTCATACGTATCTTCAAGAAACATAAAAAAGGTAAATAATTCTTTCCTCACAATTCCAATGCACTTCACAAGGCACCCTATCTCAAGCCCTTTCAATATAATGGACAACATATGCAAATCCTGTTCTTCTACCCTTCTAGAATTTCATAAGTCATCTCACAAGATTCACCGCCTTTTATAGTTGATCTTCTTGCAATGGAACCAAAACCGCTTCACAGAAATTTAAACTCCCCCTCCTCAACCTTTTCCCTATCGTTTATGAGAATATAAGCTATTCGGCTTACACTTTTGACAATTCGTTTATTCACTCGGTTAAGGGGCTCACCCAAGCCGCACCTGACTAACTAATCGCACTAACATTAACATAAAACTCACATTTGCACATACAAGAAGCATATGTCACATAGTCACAAAGTGTTCCTAGACGACTACATGGACGCAAAACTCAGGTCGCGGCCTATGGTCGCAGGACCTTTGCTCTGATACCATCAATGTAACACCCCTAGCCCCTAAGGCCGAAAGCGTTACGTTTTCTTAATTTTCTACCTAAATTCTGGGACGAAACGGGCAGAGTTTCCCCTAAAAACTAACCGTTCCCAGGCTATAAGCCTTACAATAAATCCCTGCAATTTAACGGAAGCGTAAATCATTTGAAGGAAGCTCAACGGCCACACGCCGGAGTTCATAATTCAACGAGCCACTCGCTCGGAGTGCACCAACCAGATTAATGCATGAATGAAGAGGAAATGGAAAATACAACTCAACGGTTCACACAACCGGAGTATTGGGGTTTACATCCCAAAACATAACTAACTTTAACCAAAAGACATCTAACTGACTAGATGGTTGGCTCATAAGGCCATACAGAGCGACTCATGAACGATATGCGTTATATGAGCTAGGAACTTAGTTTACAACCTTTACAAATTAGGAATACATTACATCACATCGCTAAGCATATGAACCTACATCTATATGGCACACATAACTCCGTTTCAAGCGAGGTAAACTCCCGCTCAGTATAAGTTACTTGACTTCCACCTATCATAATAAAAGTCTGGGGGAAAAGGGGGAAAGAGTATTGGCGTGGGCAACCACATGCTCAGTGAGAATTCCCATACTCCTTAAAATTAAAACAATTACAGGCAATAATACTAATAATAGCCACATATCAAGCATTCGTACTTTACTATCATATTAGGAAATCATAATCCCCAAGGAAAGATAACCCCCATTAAGACTTCATCCTAACCATTCAACTCGATTCTAAGCCCTCATCGACCAGACTTCTCTACTAGCAGGCGTTCAGGCACATAACCAAGTATGCAACAAGGATCGAATATAAAGGCCTTCAAACTCGCTTTTGAAAACATGGTGACTCACGAGAAATACCAATAATGGTTTATAATCCACACAAACTCCTTTTATGCTTATAATTCTTTTTAAAAGTTCTCGAAGCATCTAAACTGGTAAGAAGATTTGGCGAGAAACATTCCTTCATTTAGTATGCATATTAAAAAGCTTGAATGTATGACACATTACTAGGATGTAATTATACTTCATTTGAAATCTCATTTAGACTATATTCAGAACACATTCGTAGAATATATGCAAGTTAGGTACATTTGAAAGCTTTCTTCTTTTCTTATAAAAAATGCTTTACTTGGCCTCTTGAGGCCCGTATCCCTTTAAAAGAACTTCTTTTCCTTTTCTGAACTGCTTAGAATGGCAAAAAGCCAAATCTTCTTTTTATCAGGAACTTACATATAACATAAAAACATCTTATTGTGTGGGCTAGGGAGGTTAAAACCGCCCTTAAGTGAAATCATCACTCTTAATCTACATTATCCCCGGGGTATACGTCCTTAACTTTTGGCCAAAACGCGTCTTAGTAGAGCAACTCTAACCTTGATACTGTCCTCTGTGGGACAACAGCTCACACCAGGATAATCATATCCTGAGTCCAGTCCCCCTTAAGGTTTTCTTACGCGTCACACATTAGGGAACAGCTCACTCCAAGATAATCATATCTTGAGTCCAGCTCCCGGGAACAGCTCACGCCATCTTTGTGTCCAGCTCCCAACATTACCTTAGGGGAAAACAACTCACGCCATCTTTACGTCCAGTTCCCACCCTGAAGGTCTGGTCACTTACCTAGCACTTTCTTAGGCTTCAAAATCGTATTGCATTTCTCTTCTTCAAATGCTTACTTTGCTGAAATCTTACTTTTAAATAAAACGACCATAACCTTTCAAAATGTTTAGAGTTCATTCGTTTTTGGTTTAAAAACTTCTTGTAATTGTAATAAGTTGCTAATACGTAAATCAACTTCGTTAACAATTTAAAAACTTCTTACGAGCGTAAAATGTTTACTAAATCGTAAAACGATTTCGTTTTCAGCTTAAAAGTTGCGTATAACGTATTAAGTTTACTAAATCGTAAAACGACTTCCGCTTAGATCTAAAGCTTCTTATAAAGGCAATAAGCTGGTTAATACTTAAAGCGACTTCACTTTGAGCTTAAAAGTTTCTTTTAAACTTCACACGCTTGCTAAATCGTAAAGTGACTTCGCTTTCATCTTGAAAGCTGCATTTAAACATATTAGGTTTGCTAAATCATAAAACGACTTCGTTTTTAACTAAAAGGCTTTTTATAAATGTAACAAGGTTGCCTAATCATAAAACGACTTTGTTTCTAACTTGAAAGCTTGGCATAAGCGTAATAGGGTTACTAAATTATAAAAACGACTTCGTTTCTAACTAAAAGACTTCTTATAAATGTAAAACGATTGCTACCTCATAAAAACGACTTCACTTTTTAGCTTAAAAGCTTCTTTTAAACGTAATACGTGTTAATTCATAAAACGAAACCCATTTGAAGCTTAAAGTACTTAGTTAGCGTTTAATTCAAACTAGATTCGTAATAAAATTCTCAATTGCCTTTTATAACCCGTTCCAATCCCCTTTTTGCCTCAAAGGAAGGTGTGTAAGTAAACTGAAGGCTTGAAACGTTCCAACTTACTACTGTTCGAAAACTGTAAGCATTTGGCTCATTTATACGATAACGAGATTTCCTTATAAACTTTCAACATAAACGTTTCTTAAACAGGATGAAGTTATTGACTTGTAACTCAAAACTTAATAGAAATTTAAATAAGTAAGTAGCATACAATTCGCTAAACCCATAATTAGCTTTGAAATGACCCTTTTTAAGTCCTTTAAATTCTTTTAAATACGAGGATAAGTCATAACAAACCAATGCTTTAAACATTTTCAAACTCACTTTTAGTTCACTTTTAAACTTCCTATACCTATCGATTATTCAGTCGAGTCACTAACTGAATAGTTGGATGATTTAGGATCTCTTTTAGGCCACAAACATCTTAATCAAATAATAGGTAATTGGTAGGCACTTAAAAGCGTTCGAAATCATAAAAACAAGCTTTCTAAATGGTCCTTTTCTCTTTTAAAGACGTACTAACTTTTAGAAAGAATTTTCCACATAGCATATTAAGGGGGAGAGGAGTTTACACATAGCACATTCGTACACTTCATATAAGAACTCATTAAGCCACACATGGCCTCGCAATCCACACGATTGCAGCATTCACAACCCTATCTCCCTCCTTGCACAGCACCGACCACAAAAGTACTCGAATCAATCATCAGTTTCACCGCAAGTCCATCCAACTGCCAAGCTTGGTTCAATATCACGACAATTCAAATAACTATTTCATAAATCAATATCCACAAGCATGGTATCATATGTAATCGTTTAAATAACTTACAGCTTCAACTAATTCATAAATTGATATTTCTAAGCAACAAACTCATATATGAACATTCAAATAACTTAGAGCTTCGACTAATTCATGAATCGATACCCGTGAGCATGATATTCGTTTATAATTACTCGAATAACTTGAACATCTAAATTAACCAAACCAATATAGCAAAATTTAAAGCTCTAGGAATCGCTCAACGAGTAACCCAACAGTTTATGTTTCAAGTTTATCATGCCTTGACTCCATTTATTCATTTTAGCTAACATTCGATTAGCCCCAAAATAACTTACTAGGCACACTTAATGACATAATTGACGCTATTCAGGCAGAACATAATTCCTCAAAAGAACAGCCTAATCATGACATGCCAATGTTCACCCCAATTTAATTATTGCTCATGCAACAACATTCAGTCGTTGAAAGACCCAAAAATCAGCACTAAATTCTCAATTTTAGTCCCAATTCCTCCAATTACTGACATCGAACCCAACTCAAACATGAACTAACTATGTTCGTTAAAATCTTTTGAAATTACTAATAATTTAGGAGGAAGAGAACCCTCACCTTGAACCCAAGCTAGAGGCTCGATTCATGGCCGTGGCTCGATCTTAGAGGCTTGAACAACTCCAATCCTTCGCCCCTTGCATACCCACGCTCAAACAGGGCCGATTCACGCCCAAATCCCAGAAATTCGAACCCTAAAATCGACCCCAAATTCACTTACTGATTGAGATTGAATTGGTTGATTGAAAATTGCGAATTCTACTCTAATTCATAGAAGATTGAAGCAACTAAGACGTGAATTGCGTGGACATACCTTGGGTACTCGTCCAAGCCCCGATTCGTCACCCAGACCCGCCAAAACTTGCTAGGTTTGCTCGAAATTCTGACCAACATCGCGCCCAACAGTGGCTAACTCGTGGGGGAGGTCGAATGGGTGCAATTTGAGGTTGTGTGGGGCGAAAATTTGCTGGGCTTTGAGCTTGGGAATAACGTTAATGGAAGAGGAGAGGAGGAGGAAGAAGAAGAGCAGCAATGTGGGAGAAAGGAGAGAGAGTGTCTGTCGGGGGGGTCGCAGGTAGGTGAGGGAGAAAACAGGGGGGTCAGACGCAAAGACTAAAATACCCCTCCCACTCTCTTTTATTTATTTGGTCCAAGCTGAATCGTTTCTGCTACCGCTAATCTAATTCGTAACCCGAATTCTAAACCCAAATCGATAATATAATCCTTCATCGATTACTCGTTCCCAAATACAGTCAAGTTTGATTTAATAAACATCGAACTACTCCTCAGGTTGATAATTTAATCGTATTCGGGTTCCTACTCGATTTAGTACTCGTTAATAATCGTTAATAACGCTTATTAAAATCATCGAAAGGTTTTCAAAATTACTAATAATATGAATAATGATAATAACAATGACAATTACATCCTTTTTAATAAATTAACGTTCACATAGGCATTTAGAAAATAATTTTCGCACATGTCGCTAAAAAAAATGTGGTTTTTATAACGTAAAAAGGCATCACGAACGACTCGACGAAATATAAAGTACGCGGGCCTTACACTCTCCCCCCCTTAAAGGAATTTCATCCTTGAAATTGTTTTCTTGGAGGAATTAATGGGTGTGCTTCATCCGTACCGCTTTCACAATCCAAGTCGCTTTATGCTCAGCTATTCATTCTACCTTCACCATAGCATCCTATCCTTGGATTTCTATTCGAACCCAATCATCAGGGAGTATTCTCCCTTGCACTATAACAACTCAATCGCTACAAGCATGATCTGTACAGCAAATAGCTTTAGGGAAGAGGTAATGAAATGTTGCATACACATCTCATGAAGTTTACTAACAAGTTCCCTTGCAATTCAAGAGTGACAAGTGAGGGAGCAATACTAGAATGACGGGATGGAGGCATAAAGGTGGTTATCAAGAGAATGCCTGTCTTTGTGTTGGCAGGTTCCCAAGTCTCTTTTCCTTCTAGCTAAGCGTGCGACTGCCAGTTTGTGGTTCCTGGTTGTTCATACTGTCCCCTGAGGAAGAACCAATGGTTAGGCGATCTCGTTGTGTCGCAAGCTTGATTCCCGTTCCGGATCTCTGAGAGTGACCCCGACTATTCCATGTAGCCTTTGGGCAATTTGCGACTTTGTGACCCATAGCATCACATCCAAAACATGGGCCCGCACGGCGTCTGCAAGGGCCAGGGTGTTGCCGTCTACACTGGTCACATGTTTTTCTTAGTTTCACTTGGGTGACTTGCTTTCCTTTGTGCTGTTTCATCCTATATTTAACCCTCCTGAAGCTTTTGCCTCCCTGGGAATTCGGTCCTCCGGGGCCAAATTTCTCCTTTACTTGACCCTTCCCTCTATCCTCAATCTCGGTTTCGCTTATGATGCGGGCTATTTTCACAGCTCTTTGGTAAATTTCTTGAAAGCTGGTATAGGCATAACCCGCTATTATTTGCTTTATTTCCCCCTTCAATCCTTGTTTGAAGTGGTCCATCTTCAATTCTTCGATGGCCACTTGGTTAGGTGCAAAGCGACTTAGTTCGTTGAACCTCGCTGCATACTCTGTTACGCTCATTTCTCCTTGCTTTAGGCATAAGAACTCTCGTTCCTTCGTTCTCCTTACGTCATGAGAGTAATATTGAGCCTCCATCAAGGTTTTCAATTGGATCCAGGTTAACGCGGGTTCACCCGCTCTAGGTTTTACTGTTCCCCACCAGAATTCAGCTTCTTTTTCGAATTGATAGGTGGCCAGATGCACCTTAAATCCCTCAGAACACTCCATGATTTCAAATAAGTTTTCCATTCTCCTGAGCCACTCCTCATATACCATAGGGTCAGTTCCACCTTCAAACTTAGGAGGTTTAAGCTTATTAAACTGGCATATCATCTCCATGGCAGTTGGTTCTGGTGTTAGCTCGCGTCGAGGAGGCATCTGTCATATATTCACACAAGGAATTACTTAGTTCTATTTTTCAACGAAAGGTTAGCTTGCGATCTCTCTAGGCCAATAGGGTATGATTCCTTGGCTAAGGAATGATTTACAAATGGCGAGAGTTTTTATGTATGGCTACTAGTTTAGTCTCAGCTTAACCTTCGCATAATTATTCTACGTAATGAAAGGCAGGCCTGAACAAACTAGTGAATTCATTACACGGGATCGGCACCAACTGCACCTATTTCATTGAACACTAATAAGGTGATTTAGGAGTCACGGGAGATCCTACCATCTTAGTACTTCTCAATTTAAGGAAGATAAACTAAAAGGGCTTAAAGTCAATCTTTGATATAACCCATATCAATAAGGAAGTCCTCTATGTTTCTTTCTAACATCTTAATCCTTAGTCTCCACTCTCTCATACGTATCTTCAAGAAACATAAAAAAGGTAAATAATTCTTTCCTCACAATTCCAATGCACTTCACAAGGCACCCTATCTCAAGCCCTTTTAATATAATGGACACCCTATGCAAATCCTTTTCTTCTACCCCTCTAGAATTTCATAAGTCATCTCACAAGATTCACCGCTTTTTATAGTTGATCTTCTTGTCATGGAACCAAAACCGCTTCACAGAAATTTAAACTCCCCCTCCTCAACCTTTTCCCTATCGTTCATGACAATATAAGCTATTCGGCTTACACTTTTGACAATTCGTTCATTCATTCGGTTAAGGGGCTCACCCAAGCCGCACCTAACTAGCTAATCGCACTAACATTAACATAAAACTCACATTTGCACATACAAGAAGCATATGTCACATAGTCACAAAGTGTTTCTGGACGACTACATGAACGCAAGACTCAGGTTGCGGCCTATGGTCGCAGGACCTTTGCTCTGATACCATCAATGTAACACCCCTAGCCCCTAAGGCCGAAAGCGTTACGTTTTCTTAATTTTCTACCTAAATTTTAGGACGAAACGGGCAGAGTTCCCCCTAAAAACTAACCGTTCCCAGGCTCTAAGCCTTACAATAAATCCCTGCAATTTAACGGAAGCGTAAATTATTTGAAGGAAGCTCAACGGCCACACACCAGAGTTCATAACTCAATGAGCCACTCGCTCGGAGTGCACCAACCAGATTAATGCATGATCAAAGAGGAAATGGAAAATACAACTCAACGGTTCACACAACCGGAGTATTGGGATTTACATCCCAAAACATAACTAACTTTAACCAAAAGACATCTAACTGACTAGATGGTTGGCTCATAAGGGCATACAGAGCGACTCATGAACGATATGCGTTCTATGAGCTAGAAACTTAATTTACAGCCTTTACAAATTAGGAATACATTACATCACATCGCTAAGCATATGAACCTACATCTATATGGCACACATAACTCCGTTTCAAGCGGGATAAACTCCAGCTCAGCATAGGTGGCTTGACTTCCACCTGTCATAACAAAAGTCTGGGGGAAAAGGGGGAAAGAGTATTGGCATGAGCAACCACACGCTCAGTGAGAATTCCCCTACTCCTTAAAACTAAAACAATTGCAGGCAATAATACTAATAATAGCCACATATCAAGCATTCGTACTTTACTATCATATTAGGCGATCACAATCCCCAAGGAAAGATAACCCCCATTAAGACTTCATCCTAACCATTCAACTCGATTCTAGGCCCTCATCGGCCAGACTTCTCTACTAGCAGGCGTTCAGGCACATAACCAAGTATGCGACAAGGATCGAATATAAAGGCCTTCAAACTCGCTTTTGAAAACATGGTGACTCACGATAAATACCAAGAATGGTTTATAATCCTCACAAACTCCTTTTATGTTTATAATTCTTTTTAAAAGTTCTCGAAGCATCTAAACTGGTAAGAAGATTTGGCGAGAAACTTTCCTTCATTGAATATGCATATTAAAAAGCTTGAATGTACGACGCATTACTAGCATGTAATTATACTTCATTTGAAATCTCATTTAGAATGTATTCAGAAAACATTCGTAGAATATATGCAAGTTAGGTACATTTGAAAGCTTTCTTCTTTTCTTAAAAAAAATGCTTTACTTGGCCTCTTGAGGCCCGTATCCCTTTAAAAGAACTTCTTTTCCTTTTCTGAACTGCTTAGAATGGCAAAAAGCCAAATCTTCTTTTTATCAGGAACTTACATATAACATAAAAATATCTTATTGTGCTGGCTAGGGAGGTCAAAACCGCCCTTAAGTGAAATCATCACTCTTAATCTACGTTATCCCCGGGCTATACGTCCTTAACTTTTGGCCAAAACGCGTCTTAGTAGAGCAACTCTAACCTCGATACTGTCCTTTGCTAAAGTCTTACTTTTAAACAAAACGACCATAACCTTTCAAAATGTTTAGAGTTCATTCGTTTTTGGCTTAAAAACTTCTTGTAATTGTAATAAGTTGCTAATACGTAAATCAACTTCGTAAATAACTTCAAAACTTCTTACGAACGTAAAATGTTTACTAAATCGTAAGACGATTTCGTTTTTAGTTTAAAAGCTGCGTATAACGTATTAAGTTTACTAAATCATAAAACGACTTCCTCTTAGATTTAAAAGCTTCTTATAGAGGCAATAAGCTGGTTAATACTTAAAACAACTTCACTTTGAGCTTAAAAGTTTCTTTTAAACTTAACACGTTTGCTAAATCGTAAAATGACTTCGCTTTCATCTTGAAAGCTTCGTTTAAATGTATTCGGCTTGCTAAATCGTAAAACGACTTCGTTTTTAACTAAAAGGCTTTTCATAAGCGTAACAAGGTTGCCTAATCATAAAACGACTTTGTTTCTAACTTGAAAGCTTTGCATAAGCGTAATAGGGTTGCTAAATTATAAAAACGACTTCGTTTCTAACTAAAAGGCTTCTTATAAATGTAAAACGATTGCTACCTCATAAAAACGACTTCACTTTTTAGCTTAAGAGCTTCTTTTAAATGTAATACGTGTTAATTCATAAAACGAAACCCATTTGAAGCTTAAAGTACTTAGTTAGCGTTTAATTCAAACTAGATTCGTAATAAAATTCTCAGTTGCCTTTTTATTTCCAATCCCCTTTTTGCCTCAAAGGAAGGTGTGCAAGTAAACTGAAGGCTTGAAACGTTCCAACTTACTACTATTTGAAAACTGTAAGCATTTGGCTCGTTTATACGATAACGAGATTTCCTTGTAAACTTTCAACGTAAACGTTTCTTAAACAGGATGAAGCTATTGATTTGTAACTCAACACTTAATAGAAATTTAAATAAGCAAATAGCATACAATCAGCTAAACCCATAATTAGCTTTGAAATGGCCCTTTTCAAGTCATTTAAATTCTTTTAAATACGAGGATAAGTCATAACAAACCAATGCTTTAAACATTTTCAAACTCACTTTTAGTTCACTTTTAAAGTTCCTATACCTATCGATTATTCAGTCGAGTCACTAACTGAATAGTTCGATAATTTAGGATCTCTTTTAGGCCACAAACATCTTAATCAAATAACAGGTAATTGGTAGGCACTTAAAAGCGTTCGAAATCACAAAAACAAGCTTTCTAAATGGTCCTTTTCTCTTTTAAAGACATACTAACTTTTAGAAAGAATTTGCCACATAGCATATTGAGGGGGAGAGGAGTTTACACATAGCACATTCGTACACTTCATATCACAACTCATTAAACCACATATGGCCCCGCAATCCACATGATTGCGACATTCACAACCCTATCTCCCGCCTCGCACAGCACCGACCACAAAAGTCCTCGAATCAATCATCAGTTTCACCGCAAGTCCATCCAACTGTCAACCTTGGTTCAATATCACGACAATTCAAATAACTATTTCATAAATCAATATCCACAAGCATGGTATCATATGTAATCGTTTAAATGACTTACAGCTTCAACTAATTCATAAATTGATATTTCCAAGTAAGAAACTCATATATGAACATTCAAATAACTTAGAGCTTCGACTAATTCATGAATTGATACCTGTGAGCATGATATTCGTTTATAATTACTCGAATAACTTGAACATCTAAATTAACCAAACCAATGTAGCAAAACTTAAAGCTCTAGGAATCGCTCAACGAGTAACCCAACAGTTTATGTTTCAAGTTTATCATGTCTTGACTCCATTTATTCATTTTAGCTGACATTCGATTAACCCCAAAATAACTTACTAGGCACTCTTAATGACATAATTGATGATATTCAGGCATAACATAATTCCTCAAAAGAACAACCTAATCATGACATGCCAATGTTCATCCCAATTTAATTATTGCTCATGCAACAACATTCAACCATTGAAATACCCAAAAATCAGCACTAAATTCTCAATTTTAGTCCCAATTCCTCCAATTGCTGACATCTAACCCAACTCAAACATGAACTAACTATATTCGTTAAAATCTTTTGAAATTACTAATAATTTAGGAGGAAGAGAGCCCTCACCTTGAACCCAAGCTGGAGGCTCGATTCACGGCTGTGGCTCGATCTTAGAGGCTTGAACAACTCTAATCCTTCGCCCCTTGCATACCCACGCTCAAAGAGGGCCGATTCACGCCCAAATCCCAGAAATTCGAACCCTAAAATCGACCCCAAATTCACTTACTGATTGAGATTGAATTGGTTGATTGAAAATCGCGAATTCTACTCTAATTCATAGAAGATTGAAGCAACTAAGACGTGAATTGCGTGGGCATACCTTGGGTACTCGTCCAAGCCCCGATTCGTCGCCCAGACCCGCCAAAACTTGCTAGGTTTGCTCGAAATTCTACCCAAAATCGCGCCCAACAGTGGCTAACTCGTAGGGGAGGTCGAATGGGTGGAATTTGAGGTTGTGTGGGCCAAAAATTTGCTGGGCTTTGAGCTTGGGAATAACGTTAATGGCAGAGGAGAGGAGGAGGAAGAAGAAGAGCAGCAACGTGAGAGAAAGGAGAGAGAGTGTCTGTCGTGGGGGGGTCGCGGGCAGGTGAGGGAGAAAACAGGGGGGTCAGGCGCAAAGACTAAAATGCCCCTCCCACTCTCTTTTATTTATTTGGTCCAAGCTGAATCGTTTCTGCTACCACTAATCTAATTCGTAGCCCGAATTCTAAACCTAAATCGATAATATAATCCTCCATCGATTACTCGTTCCCAAATACAGTCAAGTTTGATTTAATAAACATCGAACTACTCCTCAGGTTGATAACTTAATCATATTCGGGTTCCAACTCGATTTAGTACTCGTTAATAATCGTTAATAACGCTTATTAAAATCATCGAAAGGTTTTCAAAATTACTAATAATATTAATAATGATAATAACAATGACAATTACATCCTTTTTAATAAATTAACATTCACATGGGCATTTAGAAAATAATTTTAGCACATGTCGCTAATAAAAATATGGTTTTTATAACGTAAAAAGGCATCACGAACGACTCGACGAAATATAAAGTATGCGGGCCTTACATATATATATGTGTGTGTATATATATATATGTGTATATATATATGTGTGTGTGTGTGTGTGTGTGTGTGTGTGTGTGTGTGTGTGTATATATATATATGTATATGTATATGTGTATGTATATATATATATATGTATAGATATATATATATATATATATATATATATATATATATATATCTATATATATATATATATATATATATACATATATATATATATATATTATATATATATATATATATATATATATATATATATTATATATATATATATATATATATACACATGCACATACATACATACATAGATATATATATACATATGTATATATAGGGAAATGTTCGAGGGTGAACCCTTCTTGAGGTATGAACTTACTAATTGGTGTGAAGTTCTAATATTAGCCGTTAGATGTAAATGGACGGCTTAGATTCACGCATTAAAAAAAGGCTGGGGGCTCTCGTTTGATCTTTGACATTTCTCTAGGTTTCTCTCTTTGGCCCCCTTCTCCATCTCTCTCATTTTTGTGTCCAAGCCAAACTTCAGTGGTCAGGCTCGATCCAATGCAGACAGCTTGCTTAAATCACCATTGTCGGAAATGCCCATAGCCAATGAGACCGACCAATTAACTGTCTTACCTAAAACAGGTCTATCCCCCTATAATCTATCATCTTTGGAATACAACGGAGGACCCGTGGTCTATGCTTTTAGGTGAAGTGATGAATTCGCAATTACAAATGTTTGGCTGGGAATGAAGCATTATTCGAATGGGGTGTTCATTTGCAGGCAATTTTACATAGTAAGCTGTCTATTTGTGTTTATGTTCTAGGGTTTATTTGAACTAATTGGCTGTATTACTTGTCCAAGATAAATGCATTTTGTTTGTGCAAGAGAATATAGGAATGTTGCTTATGCGAAATTGAAACTAAAATGTGGCTTATTGTAGCTAACTAGCTATCGGTTGGTCACTTTGGAAGAAGAAAACTAAAGTCTTATTTTCAAATGGTGCGTCTTAATATTTTAGGTGGTTCTTGTTAATATTTTAGAATTTTGGAATCATTGTTGGATTGTTGGCAAAGTTGCCCTAATTTGCAGTGTTGGATGTTTGATTATGAAATATGATTCTTATTAATATTTAGTGAGGGTTTTTCTTTTTGAAATTTTGTTGCAATGCTGGATAATTTTGCCATAAAAATATGGACTTTGTGGTCATGAAATTATGACTTGAGATATAGTGTGGCAAAATTCTGACTCGTGATATATGGGAAAATTTGCCCGAAATGTGGACTGAGTAATATAAAAGAAACTGAATGATAGGGCAATTTGTATTATGCCTTCGTGTAATTGTACATATTCGACAAAGCCTATTAACTCAATGGTAGAGCATTTGTGTAAGTTGCATAAGAGATGTGAGTTCGAATCCCACATAGGCTACTCAATAAGCCGTGTCTTATAAGTTTGTGTTCCAATGCTTTTGTACCGAAGTGACTCCAATGGCTTGAGCCTCTGTTGATATATGTGATGGAAAAGAGATGCTTCGAGGGTTGCATAGGATGAGTTTAAATTTTTAGTGGAATTTTAGTGATTCTAGTTTGTATGTAATAAGTTAAAGCATCCAATGTGTTCATAGAGATTCTTTTAGTTATGTTTTGTCTTTTTGTAGGAAAATTTGTAGTCTTAAATGTTGTAATTGGGAAAAATCACTACCAGATACTCCACTTTGTATGGAAATCATAACTAGGGGACCATGTTATTAGAATATATTTAAAAGTACAGAATATTCTGTGGAAACTATTTTAAGGGGACCATTCACTGTTTACATTTTCTTTTAAACCCTTAAACTTTTCATATTTGCAAATCTACCCTCAATTCTTAAAAACTTACTTTCGAAAAATCTAAAATTGTGTTTGTGGTTTCTTGTCCACTTTCGAAAAATCTAAAATTGTGTTTGTGGTTTCTTGTCCACTAATAGATCTCGATGTTCTCTTTCATCTGGTGGTATCAGAGCCACGTGCACAAAAATAATTGCGATTATTAAGCTAACTAATGACTAATTAAGCTAATTAACTGCGATTAATGCTTGAATCATCATCTGCTTGCCCTGGTCCTAATTATGCACATATTGTCCACTCACTTGAAGGCATTATCTCATTAGCACCTCAATTAAACTATACCACTGATATGGTTTTAGAATTAAAAGTTGAATTAATTAAAATTAAGATTGAACTAAAAGATATTAAGAATCAGCTAACGGTTATCCACCTTTCTCTTCTTAACGAAGTTAGACATAGTGAAAAGTCTAGTACTAGAATTTGCACTCCTTATCAGTATAAATATCATTTTCAAAATCCAAAAAATAAGATTCCATTTCCTTTGCAAGAGATTAAAATCCAAAAAGAAGTAGGAGAACAATTTGGTGAAAAATCAACTGTAAAGAAAGAAAAAGAAGATGGAGTATGAAAAATATGGTCTTGAAAAGCTACAAAAAATGTTCGATGAAAAATAAAACCCAGAAGAATTGAACAAAATAATGAGCGCAATTAGTGATAAATATGATGTCTTGTCTAATGATAATGAAGAGACTAATAATGTCCAGCTAGAAGAAGAAATATATCAGCAGATAAATCTAATAAAATTAAGAGATCTTAATGTTTTATCATTAGAAGAAATTAGAAGAAAACTTGACAAGAAATATGGAAAAATGACTAATGAAATCGATGAGATTGGGAAAGAGATTGACTTATATGAAATAGAGACTAATCTAGTTAAGAATGTCTGTTGAACTAACTGTATAAAGTTTTGATGATAACAAATCCAAGTGTAGCATACTTGCTTGAGTAATGTTGTTCCAAACAAGCTCTCCAAACAGGTCCTACACAGTTGTTTGTATTGATCCTACTTACCTATTCTGTCTACTAAATGTTGAGAACAAGTTTTAAGAACAGGTTCCAAGCTTCAGTGACACAAAGATCAGCACACAACAAATCTCGACAACAGCTGACTAAGTCTTAAAGACTAAGTTCCTACATTCAGCGATACAAGATCACCCGAGTAATCAAGGTGACCAAGGTGTTTGGAGTTGCACATCCATTCTTGACAAGATGACTGATTCTTACAACAAGAAGTCTTGGTTTGGTTTAGTTTTTATCTTTTAGACTCTTGTTAATATGCCAATCTTGAAAGTCTCAATTTAACACTTCTTAAAACGGTTTTCGACATTTGCTTCAGAACACCATTTCCAAACAACCCTGCAAACAGGGTGCCTAGGGTGTTCCTGAAACTGCAGCGGCCACATCCGTTTTACCTGAAAATTTCTATTGGTTGGCTGGCTGCTCTAAGAATCTTTTTATGAAATCCTAGGCTGATTAAATTATTATTTATTATTTATTTAGCAGATTGCAAAACTATTTTTGCTAGAGATTTTTTTTTTCAAAATCCGAAAAATCTTTATTCCTTATTTTTAGGCCATGATTGATTCAAATTTTGAAACCAAGATTTTTATCATTTTTTTGGGCTAAATTACACGGCTATATTAAGTGGCTAAATCAGTTTTTATCCTGTGAGTATCAAATCCCTATATTTTAGGAGAATCTTATCTTCTTTGTTCCTAGCCGTTGGAAATTTGAAGAAATCTCCTAAGCTGCTAAAATCAGAAGATTTTTCTATCCTTTTTGAAGGAGTTAGCCGTTGGGTTTGCTTGCTTAAATAAGAAAATCTTTTCACTCCTTTCGGAGGAGATACACAAGGGAAAAATCGGTTTTTCACAGAGTATTGAGAGCTTTCTAAAGCTACATTTCAAAAGAAAAAACCGTGGCAAGATTGTGCAAAAATTGAGCTTTCAAAACTATTGGCATACTAGGACTTCAGTGTACCTTACATCTGCTTAAGTGAAAAGCACCCCAGTAAGGTGTTTTGTACTTCTGTTCTCAGATCAGAAAGTGAGTGAGTGTGTCCATAGTCGAGTGGACTTTGGACGTGTCCAATATAGTGTGATTGGACGTGGTGTAACCTGTCTTAGGGAAGAAGGTTACGTGGGTTACAAGTTGTAACAAGGAGTGTTACTTTTGTAACGTGTTCAGCCGTTAGTGAAGTGGTTAAATCCTACACGAGGTAGGTCGTGGTTTTTCACACCTCAGTTGGGCTAGAGGTGTTTTCCACGTAAAAATTGTGTGTACTTTATTTTTGCATTTATTATTTTGAATTTCGCTACGGAACCAATTGGGAACAACCGCTACAAACAAGGTTTAAGGTTGTTTGTGATTTACGAACAGTCTCTGCAATCAAGTGCTACGGCTGTTTTCAGTTATTTGGCGAAAATCGGCCATCACAATTCACCCCCCTCTTGTGGTTGTGTACTCTTGGAATTCAACAAGTGGTATCAGAGAGGGTTCTCTCCTAAAAGGTTAACACCTTGAGAGATTCTGAAAATGAGTACACCACAAGGCATACTTGAGTGTCAATCCATTACTCGACCTCCTTACTTCAATGGCCAACACCATAGTTTGTGAAAAAATAGGACGGAGAACTACATACAAGCAGAGGATTACGAGTTATGGATGCTCATCAAGAATGGACCCCTTGTTCCCACGAAAGTTCTTGAAGATGGAAAAAAGGTTCCCAAAGATCCTACTGAATATGATGCTGAGGATTACAAGAAAATGGAAAAGAATGCCAAGGCCAAGAAACTTCTCTATTTTGGCTTAGGACCCAATGAATATACTCGCATCTCAGAATGTGAGTCAGCTCAAGAAATATGGAATGCTTTACAAGTAGCTCATGAAAGAACAAGTCAAGTCAAACAATCACGCATTGAGTTACTCATAAGACAATACGAGTTGTTTGATATAGGTGATCGTGAGAATGTGATGGATATGTATACCCGCTTCACTCACATAACAAACGAGTTAAAATCCCTAGGAAAATCCTTCACCACTGAAGAGTTGGTAAGGAAAATTCTAAGGATTTTGCCTCGATCATGGGAAGCCAAGGCAACAGCCATCCAAGAAGCCAAAGACATGAACAAGATCACCCTAGACGAGTTGATTGGTAATCTCCAAACATACGAATTGAGAAAAAATTCCCAACAGAAAGAGGAGATGAAGAAAGATCGAGGACTTGCCTTAAAAGCACAAGAAGATGATGATTCTGATCTTGAGGAAGAAGAGATGGCTATGATGACTCGAAAGTTCAAGAAATTCTTCAAGAAAGTTAAAGAAAACAACAAAAGGAAGGATTTCAACAAAACCAGAAACACCCCCCGAGAACAGTTTACTGGGTGTTTCAAATGTGGCAAAACAGACCACATAGTGAAAAACTGTCCCTTACTTCGAGAAGAGCAAGAGCACGAACACCCTAGGAAACAAGGTAGAAAACAAGCTGCAAACAGTTCTGGGAAACGATTCTCGAAAGCAATGCTGGCTGCCTGGGGTGACTCCTCTGAAGATGAAGAAGAGTCTGAAACTGATGAAGGTGCTGTAGCTCTCATGGCACAAAGTGACACGGATTCAGATGATGAGTCAACAAACAGCCTTACTGATCTCAAGAACAAGGTACGTGGTCTCAATAAGACAACTCTTGAAGAATTGTTGTATTCATTGATGGATACCTATGCAGAATTGAAAAGAGATGTCCGAGACCTAGAACTTGAAAATGAGACCCTTAAAAATGAAAAACTTGGCTTATATGAAAATATTAACATGCTCAAGGAAAACCTCTTTATAAAAGAGGGAGATTATTCTCAAGTGGAGGAAAAACTCCTTGAGGTGGAAGGAATGGTTGAGTCCTTACTCGAAGAGAACAAGAGCTTGCATGCTAATATAGAAAAACTGGAAACCAAGCTTGTCACAACCAAGCATTGGAACAAGTCCTCAAGAGCATTGGAGTGGCTAAACACTCATCACAGCCAAAACAAAAGAGGACTAGGATTTAAGCCCAAACAAACCGTTTACCCTGCAAACAGAAAGTATGTTGGATTACCTGAAAACATTGTTTGCTTTCACTGCGGCAAAACGGGTCACTATCGATACACTTGTCCTTCAAGAAGGTATGCCATTAAAAGAAATGAAGGTTATGTAAAACAAATCTGGATTAGGAAAGATGAGATTTATCTGTCTAAAAGAATGGGACCCAAGTAGATCTGGGTTCCCAAAACTAACCCTTGATTTGTTTTGCAGGCTGAAGTGAGAGAGAACAACCTAGCAAACAACCCAGCAAACAGCCTAGGGAACAGCCTTGAAAACAAGCAGCTGTGGTATGTTGATAGTGGGTGTTCGAGGCATATGACCGGTGAAAAATCCAACTTTCTGTCACTTACAGCTTCGGATGGTGGGAGTGTGGCATTTGGAAACGGCAAGTCTGGGACAATTGTCGGTATAGGTAAGATTGGTGAGTCCCACTCCCACTCGATTGAAAATGTACACTTAGTTGATGGTTTGAAGCATAATTTACTTAGTGTGTCCCAACTGTGTGATAAAAACAACCTAGTAGTGTTCTCATCAACACGTTGCTTGGTTGTAAACTCAAACACAGGAGATGTCGTATTAAAGGGGAAGCGACACAAAAATATTTACAAAGTATGTATTTCCACACTTCCCCAAAACAATCTGACTTGTTTGAGTACCTTGAATGATGATGTAATGCTCTGGCATAAGAGACTAGGTCATGCAAGTCTATCTCTTCTTAACAAACTTGTTTCTAAAGACCTAGTTGTTGGACTACCTTCCATCAAATTTAATGATGACAAGGTATGTGAAGCTTGTGCAAAAGGTAAACAAGTCAGATCCTCTTTTAAATCGAAAAAGTGTGTAAGCACTACCCGACCTCTAGAATTATTACACATTGATCTGTGTGGTCCTATGAGGATAGCAAGTAAAGGTGGGAAGAGGTATGTGCTTGTTGTAGTGGATGATTACTCTCGATTTACTTGGACCTTGTTTTTGGCATCCAAGGATGAAACCTTTGAGAATTTTATTGCCTTTCTCAAAAAGGTTGAAAAGAGAGTAGGACACTCTTTAGTTAGCTTGAGATCTGATCATGGTACTGAATTTGAAAACGCAAGTTTTATTAACTATTGTAATGAACATGGTGTTGATCATAACTTCTCAGCTCCAAGAACACCCCAACAAAATGGGGTGGTTGAGCGCAAAAATCGCACCCTAGAAGACATGACTAGAACAATGCTTATTACTAGTGGTCTTCCTAGGAATTTCTGGGCAGAAGCATTGAACACCTCATGTTACATTATAAATAGATGCATGATCAGACCTATTTTGAACAAAACTCCTTATGAACTTTTCAAAGGCAGAAAACCCAACATTACGCACCTGAGAACATTTGGTTGTAGGTGTTTTGTGCATAATAATGAAAAGGATGCCTTAAGAAAGTTTGATCCTAGGAGTGATGAGGCAATATTTCTTGGCTACTCCTCTCACAATAAGGCTTACAAAGTGTTTAACAAAAGAACCTTATGTGTTGAGGAAAGTGTGCATGTGCTTTTTGATGAATCTAACTCGTTGAGTGAGAATGATGCACAGGAGGAAGAATTTGAATTAGGTCTTGTTCGAAAAGAAGTGTTGCTCCAAGATAGACAAGGTAAGAACACCTTGGAGAAAACAACTCCTGAAGGTGTTCCTCAGAACGACAGGCAAGGTGAGAACCAAACAGGGGGAAACACCGCTGAACCCTGTTCGGGACAACACCAGTCAGGTTCCTCAGGAACAGGCTCGGGCACTGATTGTGAGCCTGAGTCTCCAAGTGTTCAAGTTAGAGTAGAGCATGTGTCTGTGGATCCACTTACTCCACGGCCATGGGAGCACCAACGTTCGCACCCTTTTGAGCAAATTTTGTCTGATATTAATACTGGAGTGCAAACTAGGTCAAAGCTTAAGAATTTTTGTGCATTCTATGCGTTTCTCTCTAACATTGAGCCAAAGAATGTGAATGAAGCTCTTGCAGATTCAGATTGGGTCACAGCAATGCAAGAAGAACTTCATCAATTTGAAAGGAACAAAGTATGGCACCTTGTACCTCGACCTGCAGATAGAACAATCATTGGAACCAAGTGGGTGTTCCGAAACAAACTTGATGAGTCAGGAACAGTCACTAGAAACAAGGCACGGCTGGTTGTTCAAGGGTACAATCAGGAAGAAGGGATTGATTACGAAGAAACCTTTGCACCAGTTGCTAGAATTGAGGCTATTCGTATCCTAATAGCCTTTGCAGCCCATATGGAGATCAAGCTATATCAAATGGACGTGAAAAGCGCATTTCTAAATGGATACCTTAAGGAAGAGGTGTATGTCAAATGACCCCCTAGTTTTGAAAACATTGAATTTCCTGATCATGTTTTTCAACTTGACAAAGCTCTTTATGGTCTAAAACAAGCTCCTAGAGCTTGGTATGAACGATTGTCAAGCTTTTTACTTGAAAATGATTTTAGAAGAGGCAAGGTAGATAATACCTTATTTCTAAAAACTAAGGGGGAACATCTGTTGATTGTCCAAGTATATGTTGCTGACATCATATTTGGGGCAACTCATCATGATTTATGCAATGAATTTTCAAAGATGATAAGGAGTGAGTTTGAAATGAGCATGATGGGTGAGCTCAATTTCTTCTTAGGCTTACAGATCAAGCAAACTTCAAACGGCACCATGATCCATCAACAAAAGTATATTAAGGAACTACTTAAGCGTTTTGGGATGGAGTTGGCCAAGCCCATTGATACTCCCATTTCTCCTTCTACCAGGTTGGTAATGGATGATGGGAGTCCCTTAGTTGAGGAGAAACTCTATAGGGGCATGATAGGGTCACTCTTATACCTTACCGCTAGTAGGCCTGACATTGTTTTCAGTGTTGATTTATGTGCCCGTTTTCAGTCTTGCCCTAAAGAGACTCATCTTAAGGCTGTTAAACGGATACTAAGATATTTAAAGCATACACCTGATTTAGCTCTATGGTATCCTAGAGGTTGCAATTTTGATCTTGTTGGATATGCTGATGCTGACTATGCAGGATTCTTGGTTGATAGGAAAAGCACCTCAGGTATGGCTCATTTCCTTGGACCTTGTTTAGTATCTTGGGCAACCAAGAAACAACATTCAGTTACCATGTCCACAGCAGAAGCTGAATATGTTACAGCTGCTTCATGTTGTGCTCAATTGCTGTGGATAAGACAACAACTCAAGGACTTTTGTGTTGACACTGGATGCATTCCTATCTTTTGTGATAACACTAGTGCAATTAACATTGCCAAAAATCCGTGTCAACATAAAAGAACAAAACATATTGACATTCGACATCATTTCTTGAGAGATAATGTTGAAAAGGGTTTGATTTCAATGAATTTTTGTACCACAGAAAATCAAATTGCTGATATATTCACTAAGGCACTAGGTAGAGATCAATTTGAGAGAAATAGACTTGAACTAGGTTTGGTGAAAACAACCTAAGAAACCTGTTCTCTCCCCCTGTTCGCAACTCTTATATGCTGCGGATGCAATTTGTCCATAGCAATGTTTGCAGTCGAATCTTTGTGCTATTTGAATATATATATAGATTGCAGAATGCGGATGCGTGTTAAAAGCCAACATGATTGGGCTTGTTACTCTTGTTACCGATGATTCGTATTCAAGAACAAGCAGCAAGAACAGGTACGCTCCTTGATTGTTAGCATGTGAAACAAGTTGTGTCTAGCCTTTAAATTTTCCTCCTTCCCGAGGCATGCGCGGGCGGCTAGTAATGATCTACCCGTTGTAACGGGTAAATCTTTAAAGATTTGGCATGCTATTTCTCTTTAAATCTCCAAATCTTTACTCTCTCTCTCTCTCTCTCGAATACCCGGCAATTTCCTTTCACTCAAACCCTAATCTCTCTCCAACTCTTGCTCAAATGGATTCCTTCAACGGCTCTGGAAGTTCTGGTTCAAAATCTCAGGGTAGCAGGGCACCCGCACCAGCCTCACGAATAGGTCCTGCCCCTGTTGCTTTCTCGCCGTTTTTAATGGCGATTCTAGGAGGTAAACCTTCCACTCCTCCTCACCCAATCAGCTTCAAACCTTTTGGATTTTTGAAGAGTATCGACCTGAAATCAGTGGGCTTGGGTTTGAAAGATATTCCCTACCATTTTGGTTGGGAATTGGTGGTGTTTGAGGGATCGACTGTTTGTCCCCTCACTGAAAAGAACTTTGCTTCAACTGGGGAAATTGGTGGCAATCTTGGGTCCCAAGATGAAGCCTTTGAGTCCCATGTTGGTTTCTTTGATTTCTCTGAGCCCTGTTCTTTCGGGCTGTTTCCTGAAAAAGAAACAGTACCCGAAATAGGGTCTGAGTCGTATGAGGAGGTATTTAAGAACGATTTGGGAGTTGGTCTTCAAGGAGACTCGGCTGAGCAGTCTCTTGAGGCAGGGGGAAGTAGTGGCATGGACATCCCCCCTGCAGCAACCGAATCAGTGACTCCGGTCTTCCAAACTGGAGAGAAAAGAAAAAGGGTTAAGATGGTGGCTAGGCGTAGCAGAATGCCTAGATCAAGGCCAGAAACAAGGCCTTAACCCTCAAAAGCCTCAGCCCCCTCTCCTCCAAAATTTGCTAAGCCCACGCGCAAATCTGCAAGAATTGCCTTCTACTCCTCTCCTAGAACCACAAAATCCTCCACTCCAGTCATTGAGGAAATTTCTTCCTCTTCTTCTTCTGCGGGATTCTCGGATTCTGATTCTGAGAACACCCCCTTTAAACAGGGGACCCCGGTGTTCTCCGAGTCCTCCGAAGAACAAGTTCCTCCTAAGAAAACCACTCTCCCTGCCATTAAGTCTTCTCCTCCAACAGCACCTCCCAAGAGAAAGACCTTCACCTCTTCTCTCTCCAAATCAGCTACACCTAAGACTACCTCTACTGCTCCAGTCTCAAAATCAGCTAAACCCGAGACTGCTTCTTCTGTTCCTCCCCCAAAAGAGCCAAAAAGTCTACTGCCTCTCCTGTTTCTACCAAGATTGCGCATCTGCTTAAGCGCAATGTAGTTAGGGGGAAGATAGTGAGAGTTCAATTTTTCGAGGAACAGGGGTTGGGGGTGTTCCTACAGAAGCTGCATGCCCAGAACTGGCTGGACCTCTTCACGAACACCCAACTGGGGTGTTCTGTACTAGAATTGGCTGAGTTCTATGCAAATTGTGCCGTCACCGAAGGGGTGGTGACAAGTAAAATTGGTGATACACAGGTGTAGTTTGATGCACAAACTCTGGGCACGATTTTGGGTGTTCCCTCACTTGGCTTTGATGTGTATGTGAGGGTGGATAAGTCTGTCCTAGGGACAGCCAGGCTACTGGAGCTTTCACAGTGGTTAAGTCAAAACCAGGGCCTACAAACACCCACATCCGTGAAGAAGGGTGAGATGACCACTCTGCACCAACTACTCTTTATGTTTGTCATAAAGAACATCATCCCAAGAGGTCAAGGTAGAAACTAGGCTGATGCTCTTGATCAGTGCCTGGTGGATCTTTTGGATAAGGAGGAACCCATCAACCTTCCTGTTCTTATGATCCGCCATATTGGGCGTATTGCAAACACCACCCGGGCACATGATCTTGGGTATGGTTTTCTACTGACGAGGGTTTTTGAGCACTTTGGGATAGAGCTCAAAAGGAGGGTGGCTGCTCAAGTGATTGATGAGATAGGGAGTGACACCCTCATGGGGTGTGGATATACTCTGACTGAGGGCTCGGTCTCTAAACAGGGGAACCGAACACCTAGACCTCCTGTTTCTGGGAGATCATCAGTCAAAGTTGAGGCTGTTTTAGAGGATAACTCCCGCCTCAAGGATGAGCTCACAGCCGTCAAGGCTGCCCTGGAAGAAGAGAAGGCGCTATCTGCCAAGCGTCATGAAGATCTCCTTGCCCTTCTCTCCTCCCTCGCTACCAAACTCCCTCCTCCGCAGCCATAATCAACCCTTGTAACCTGTTCTCATCAGATGTTTCCTAGAGTTCTCTTCCCCGTCTCTTTCTGTGTTTCCTTTCCGGACTTTCAATGACATATCTGGTTCTGTTATATCTTGCTTATCTCTTGCTATGTCTTATGTGATTCCCTTGCACACACCATGTTCTGACTGTTGTTTGTGCCTTTTTAATGATGCCAAAAGGGGGAAGATAAGTGGGCCATTGACCTAGGTTGAGTTGAACGGTTGAGTCATGAGTCTTTATACTTATATATGTTTTTTGACTTGACTGACCTAGCACCTGTGTGGATATATATCAGCACTCAAGTCGCAGTCACTTACAAAGGCACTTACGAAAATAAAATCTTTTTCTTGTCAATATGGTCACTTGGTTTGTCATCATCAAAAAGGGGGAAATTGTTGAACTAACTGTATAAAGTTTTGATGATAACAAATCCAAGTGTAGCATACTTGCTTGAGTAATGTTGTTCCAAACAAGCTCTCCAAACAGGTCCTACACAGTTGTTTGTATTGATCCTACTTACCTGTTCTGTCTACTAAATGTTGAGAACAAGTTTTAAGAACAGGTTCCAAGCTTCAGTGACACAAAGATCAGCACACAACAAATCTCGACAACAGCTGACTAAGTCTTAAAGACTAAGTTCCTACATTCAGCGATACAAGATCACCCGAGTAATCAAGGTGACCAAGGTGTTTGGAGTTGCACATCCATTCTTGACAAGATGACTGATTCTTACAACAAGAAGTCTTGGTTTGGTTTAGTTTTTATCTTTTAGACTCTTGTTAATATGCCAATCTTGAAAGTCTCAATTTAACACTTCTTAAAACGGTTTTCGACATTTGCTTCAGAACACCATTTCCAAACAACCCTGCAAACAGGGTGCCTAGGGTGTTCCTGAAACTGCAGCGGCCACATCCGTTTTACCTGAAAATTTCTTTTGGTTGGCTGGCTGCTCTAAGAATCTTTTTATGAAATCCTAGGCTGATTAGATTATTATTTATTATTTATTTAGCAGATTGCAAAACTATTTTTGCTAGAGATTTTTTTTTCAAAATCCGAAAAATCTTTATTCCTTATTTTTAGGCCATGATTGATTCAAATTTTGAAACCAAGATTTTTATCCTTTTTTTTTGGGCTAAATTACACGGCTATATTAAGTGGCTAAATCAGTTTTTATCCCGTGAGTATCAAATCCCTATATTTTAGGAGAATCTTATCTTCTTTGTTCCTAACCGTTGGAAATCTGAAGAAATCTCCTAAGCTGCTAAAATCAGAAGATTTTTCTATCCTTTTTGAAGGAGTTAGCCGTTGGGTTTGCTTGCTTAAATAAGAAAATCTTTTCACTCCTTTCGGCAGAGATACACAAGGAAAAAATCGGTTTTTCACAGAGCATTGAGAGCTTTCTAAAGCTACATTTCAAAAGAAAAAACCGTGATAAGATTGTGCAAAAATTGAGCTTTCAAAACTATTGGCATACTAGGACTTCATTGTACCTTACATCTGCTTAAGTCAAAAGCACCCCAGTAAGGTGTTTTGTACTCCTGTTCTCAGATCAGAAAGTGAGTGAGTGTGTCCTTAGTCGTGTGGACTTTGGACGTGTCCAATCTAGTGAGATTGGACGTGGTGTAACCTGTCTTAGGAAGAAGGTTACGTGGGTTACAAGTTGTAACAAGGAGTGTTACTTTTGTAACGTGTTCAGCCCGTTAGTGAAGTGGTTAAATCCTACACGAGGTAGGTCGTGGTTTTTCACACCTCAGTTGGGCTAGAGGTGTTTTCCACGTAAAAATTGTGTGTGCTTTATTTCCGCATTTATTACTTTGAATTTCGCTACTGAATCAATTGGGAACAACCGCTACAAACAAGGCTTAAGGTTGTTTGTGATTTACGAATAGTCTCTACAATCAAGTGCTACGGCTGTTTGTCAGTTATTTGGCGAAAACCGGCCACCACAATTCACCCCCCCTCTTGTGGTTGTGTACTCTTGGAATTCAACAATGTCGTTCCTAAACCGGAAGAATTTGGTGAACCATCCAGAAGAAACACTCATTTCTTAAGACCTAGATATGTTCCTGCAGGACGTACAAACAATTTTTTCTTCGGGTTTGTCCCAAGAAAAACCACGACCTATGAAGAAATTGGCCTTACCCCAATTAGTCAAACTGGTTATATCTTAAACATTGATAGAGCCCGTAATAGAGAAGAAATATTTGAGCATTTGAAAAGAGGAATGAATAGTGTCTTAAACCTAAATACTACATGGACTGCAGCAAATTTTCTAAATTATATTGAACATAGTTTCTCTGACACTGTAGCTGACAGGTATGATTCATTACATGAAGATAGTAAAAATACATTAAGAATGATGGAAGCACCAGCTGCTATGTTTAGAAGTCTGTGCAAAGAAATTGAAACTGAATTCATCGGAGCTAAAATTGATCCTGAAGAAAAAGCACGAGAATGGCAAAGAAAAATTAACAACATAGAATTATGGGATATGAGGTACCTAGAAAATTATATTGCAGAATTCAGTCAATATTATTACAAAATTGGGCATAATGAAACAAATCTTGGCATGTTCTATGACAAGTTGCCATATCTTATAAATTCTATAATTAATGAAAAAAACATGGCATGGTTTGAACGAACAGATGTTGTTGATACCCTTGGTTTAAGAATTTTCTTTTTATGAAAATGCCTCAATGAACAATGTCTTGATCTTCAAAAGTAAAAGAAGATTCAGAAGCAGTTTTTAACTTGCTGGGATTCACCTCACTAATGGGGGAAAGAATCTGAGAAAAAAAGAAAAAGAAAAATCTATAAGAAAAAGAGCTTTAACAAGCAAAGAGGCGAAAAATATAGAAGAAAATATTATAACAAACCAAGTCCTAAAAAGCGTAGATTTTTTAGGAAAGCTGCTTATTGCCCGGCAGGAAAAGCGAATTGTAAATGTTGGGCATGCAGAGAAGTAGGACATCATGCTAACGAATGCAAAAACAGAAAGAATAATGAGATTATTGAAACATTAGGAAGCTTGGATTATGTTGAGCTTAGTGAAGATGAGGTATTAGACCTAGCCCTAGGCAATAATAACGGAATCGTTGAAATCATAGAGGACAATGAATATGAAGAAAGTGATTACAAGAAACTAGCCACATGATGGAAAGTAGCTCGGTTAACCTTGGTGATCTTCAAGTAGAAGAGTTTGTGGTAGACAATGATCATGAAGAAGTCAAGGGAGATTGGGTTCTTCCCATAATCTAAAAGGACATGACCTATAAAAAATGCATTTCTGAATTAAAAAGCAAATACGTGTGTGAAATGATGGAAGGAGATCTTGAGATAAAGGATTGTGAGTATGACATTGGGGAAGTTAATCTTATTAATTGAGAGAATATCCTTAACCACAACAAAGATAGAAAATATATATACATCCATGTCGAAAGTGTCCAAATTCAAATCAATCCATTACAATATTATGGTAAAGTTATTGATCTTCATGCTTTACTCTGTGATATTAGACATACCAAATTTAATAGTCAGACAATCACAGGGATAAAAACCAATTTATGTAATGGGTCAGTAGGTTTCAACTGCCGATCAGGATATTATATGAGTCTAAAGGATGAATTTGCTAAAAACTTCTTATCCCTTAAAATCAAAATAGTTGGGATGGATATAAAAAGAGGAGGATATCCATTGAGGATATTTTAAAAAATTATCTACAAGTTAGATAATACAGTAGACCCTAAGACTAAGATAACAATGATAGAGGCAGAAAAATTTGAAAGTCCTACCCGATGCAGAAAATTCAGAGAATTAAGTCTAACCCTCAAGATATAAAAATCGATCGTTCATGGATATCTAGTTTTGCCAACCCTACAAAAATTAATAAGAAAAATGTAATAAAAATTGATGAGGAAGGAAAAATCACCATTAAACCCCAATTATTAAGAAGTATGAGCACAAGGTCAGATTAGGGAGAAGGATCTTCATCCATTAAAGAAGAGCTTAAGGAAGATGATACAATTAGCATGACCAGTGAAATGAGTAGAATGAGTTTTGAAGCTGCAAGACCCAATTTAGATCGATTAATAAGTCTGGAAAGAAAGATCATTGGATACAAAACTAGAACTATTAGTGAACCAATTTATGAAGATGAATTAGTCAAAAATATGACCATGGAAATATCCTATGAAGCTACCAATACAAATTCTAATAGCATCTATATCCCAATAAAGGTATATTTAGAGGGATATAATAAATATGAACTGTGTGCCTACATGGATAGTGGTTATTCTGTATGCTTTGAAAAAATAACATTATTTTCTGAATTTATGTGGAAAAGAGTTAAAAATCCTTTACAAGTAAGAATAGCTGATAATAGTGTTATGAGCCACAATGAAACCATAGAAAGGTTATCCATAGAATTAGGAGGAATTCAATATATTATACCAATTCTATGGGTTACTGATCAACCCTCTCCTGATATGATTATTGGGAATAATTTTCAAAGATTATATTCTCCATGTACCCAGACCATAAATCAAATAATATTTACAATTAATGGCCACTCAGTTCCTATTGAAAAATTAAGTAAGGCTTACACTCATCAGAAAATTGAATTTACACGCAGCCAGCATTGTGAGAAGGTAATGCCAGCACAATGAGAAGTAGCATTAACAATCTCATTACTCGAATTATCTGTTAAAGAGCAGATTATTGAACAACAAGAAAAATTATGCAAAGAACTCTATTATGATAATCCTCTGAAATTTTGGGATAAAGAGAAAATATTTACTAAAATCACCTTATTAAATCCCAATACCATCATCCGAGTCAAACAAATGGTGTATACCCATCAGGACATTCAAGAGTTTAATAAACAAATCAAAGAACTTCTTGACAAAGGATTAATCAGAAATAGTAAGAGTCCTCACACCAGTCCCGCTTTCATGGTAAGAAATCATGCTGAGGAAAAAAGAGAAAACGCTAGAATGGTAATTAATTACAAAAAGCTTAATGATAATACTGTCTTTGATGGTTATTATATTCCTAATAAAACAGTCCTTTTTAACAGAATTCAAGGAGCTTTTTGGTTTTCGAAAATGGATTGCAAAAGTGGGTATTGACAGATAAAAATGGATGAGAAAAGTATTCCTTTAACTGCATTTAGTGCCCCAGAAGGACATTATGAATGGATAGTAATGCTGTTTGGTCCTTAAAATGCACCTCAAATATTCCAGAGAAGAATGGATAACATCTTCAAGAACCTTAGTCATTGTTATTTAGTCTACATTGATGATGTTCTTATCTTTTCCAAAATCATAGAGCAGCACAACGACGATGTCTTGGTTGTCACCCAAAGATGCGTTGATCATGGTATTATACTTGGAAACAACAAGTGTATTTATACTGAATAAGAAATTGAGTTTTTAGGTCCGGAGATAAAAGTTGGACAAATTATTCTACAAAAATATATTTTGGAAAAACTAGAAAACTTTTCTGAAAAAATCGAAGATAGGAAACAATTAGAAAGGTTCCTTGGGTGTCTTACATATGCTTCTGATTTCATTAAAGATTTGGCTAAACTAAGAAAACCATTGCAGCAAAAACTCAAGAAAGATGTTAGCTGGACATGGACCACTAATGACTCGAAAATTGTCCAGAACCTCAAAAAAATGTGTAAAAATCTTCCTTTTCTTAATTTGCCTAATGAAGAAGATAACTTAATTCTTGAGACAGATGCCAGCAATGAACACTGGAGTGCGGTACTCAAAATCAAATAAGGAGAAAAACTTTGCAAATACTGCAGTGGAAGCTTTAATGAGGCAGAATGCAACTATCCTACAATGGAAAAAGAAATCCTTACCGTCATAAGGGAAATTGAAAAATTCTTAATCTTCTTAGCCCCTAAACCTTTTCTCATTCGAACTGATTGCAAAGAAATACTTGGCTTTGTGAAAAAGAATTTATCAAATATGCAAGCACAAGGGCGACTCTTGCGTTGGCAACTAACTCGCGAACTCGCCAATGGTGATCATCAAAGCCGACCTCCTGTCAGAAAAGGAGGAAATCCTAAATGCCACTTCTACTAGAACGGGTCACGCCTTCTAGTAAAGTCCTTATTAATAACCTGGAATTCCATACAAAATGTAGATCACGCTTTGGACTACTTTCTACTACCTACCTAATAACCTAAAGATTTTCCCTTCTAGAATTACAAATTAGCTACCTTCGGTGTCCTTATGATATCCAAGAAAAAATAAGTTCTCATATCTAAGAAAAATGGTTCAAGGAATAGTATGCAGCCTACGTCGACTTTTATCATCATTATTCCTATGATATTTGGGAGTCATGGGGTACAATAATCTATTTTCACGATAGATCTGGAGTCGGTGACATTTATTTCCCAGCCAATTCATTATCTTCCCGTGATCCTGTCTTCAAAACTTGGAAATATGAGATAGTTCTTTACTTATCAGAAGTCCCAGATCCTAATTTCCCATTTTTCTCAACCTTAACTAAGTTCCAGCAATATATGTTCAAAAGGTTCCATTTGATTCTCAATTCTCCTGAGGGGCCAACAAAAATTTCAGTTCGCAGATACCTAACTTTGGAGGTTTATAGCGCCCTGATTGAATATGAAAATGAAAAAGCCAAACCGACCCATTATCTTGTCCAAATTGTTGATTGCGATGATCCCAATGATCAACGACAAAATTGGATTCATGGAGATCCGGTACATATAGTTACTGATCCTGCATTAGCAAGGG
Source organism: Carnegiea gigantea (assembly GCA_029747015.1). Taxonomy (NCBI): domain Eukaryota; kingdom Viridiplantae; phylum Streptophyta; class Magnoliopsida; order Caryophyllales; family Cactaceae; genus Carnegiea; species Carnegiea gigantea. The sequence continues at coordinate 4,317 of JAKOGI010003146.1, read as the reverse complement.
TTATTAGATTTTTCAACATTTACCATCAATGTTGGGCATTGATTGAAAAAGGAAAAACGTTAATGAATTATGGAAACACTACTTTCGCCTATAATAGCGAGTTCAAAGATTACATGAAAGTGGATGGAGCAGAATCAGAAGATATTTTTGATTATCTCTTTGATGTTGGAGCTGAAAAAATTTTATCAGAAAACGGGAAGAAATATCTCTTTGAGTTATTTTAAGAATATGATCCAGAGCATCTTAACCAAATTAATGAAGATTTTGATAATTATTCAGATAATGATGGTGTGGAAGATATAATTGGAGATGAGGGCATGCAAAATCTCAATAATGATGGCTAGTCTTGTCATCATCAAAAGATCTGGAAAGGCTGCCCCAGTATTGTACTATTTGGACAAATGTCTAGTTTATAAAATAAAGTATGTACTGTAGCAGTCAGTAGACAACTGTAGCCATGTGAAAAATCTTTATGTACTGTAGCCCTTAGGGCATCCGATGTACCCCCATCCCCTCTATAAATAGAGAGGTCGAAAGTTGAGAAGGGACACGGTCATTTGAGCATTCTTGAGCAAGAGAGAAGTTGGGATTCTCCATTTCTCCATGAGCAAGCATCTGTAATGATCTTAACTTAAGTTTCTCTTCAAAGCATTCCATTGTAATATAACCACTTTCAAGCTTTTAATAAAAGAAGTTTTCCAGTAGGGAACGTTATCCAATTGAACCTTATGTCTTAAATATTATAAGTTTTTGATTAAAGTTTCACTATCCTTGAAAAAGATTAAAAACTTGATTAGTGATTACGGTTTGAGGTAGGAAACGAAACAAATCTGTGCTATTCCTGATCTAAGGAAGGTGAGGTTGAGATTAGCAATCTCTGTAAACCGGAAGCTAGAGGAACGCCGGAGCCCAGCGCCGACTAAGTTCAGGTAACGGTCGAAACTCTATAATTAATTTTTAATTATTTTTGCTAAGCATGGTGGGCATATAACTACAGAATTTATAATATATAAGATATAAGTAATAGATTGTGATAACTAGTACTAGTAAAGTCATTATAAGAAGTTAAATCAGTTAAAACAAGCATATTTCCTGAAAAAACCCCTAAAAATAGCTTATTTACACGTTTTTCCTATTCTAGGGACTATTCTGCAAATTCTAAAAAGTTCAGGGACTAAGTTGTAAAGAAAAACTTCGGCCAATAACTATTTCAAAAAATATTGTCCCCTATTAATAGTTTACCTAAAATAGTAGGCACTTTGGAATATATTTTAAAGACATTGACCCCTAATAATTATTTCTAGAGAATGAAGGTACCTCAGAGTCACAAATTGTTGTAATTGACTACCTCTTTCTTTGAGTTTGATACTCTTGTACAATTGGCCGCTAGTTGCAGCATGCATAAGTGAGTTCATACTGTGCTCCAGCTTGTCTCCGCGTGGTTCAGGGTCGGGGGAACGAGTGAATGTTGATATATGCAACAATATACGATGTCCACAACAAACCTATGTAGGAATCAAACCTACACCCCTTGTGCAATTGCATAAATGCTCTTCTCTTTGAGCTAATAGCCTAATATAATAGGTGAAGAAATTGAATGTACCATTTTTCCTAATGATCCAAAACAAATTCCGATCCTACACCCCTTGTGCAATTGCATAAATGCTCTTCCCTTTGAGCTAATAGGCTAATATAATAGGTGAAGAAATTGAATGTACCATTTTTCCTAATGATCCAAAACAAATTCCGATGCAACATTAATCCATTTAAATTGTCAATTTGATGCTCCAAAGAAGCACCAAGAGATATATAGAAAACACAAGTAATATGATGACCATGCCCTAAATTACAAAGATATTGCCAGGATATCCGAAATCATCCCAAATGTTCATGGCACTATGCTATTATACCAACTGCAAACTATGACAATACCATAACAAATATGCTCTAATTAGAATCACTTTGCATCCCAATCATGTTGTTGCCAAGCCAATTGAAAGTTCACGTACTATTTAGGTGTCATCCTACAATGCCATCTTGATCATGCAACTACCAAGCTGGTCCTACCCTAATCGGAATTTTTCCTCTTTTTTGGGGTAGGTGGAGTTGGAAAGAACCTAAGTCTCGATTAGCCGGAGACCACTTATCTCTGATGGGCTTGTAGTACTAGTTAATTATGCACCTATTATAACCAGCCTATGTGGGATTTGAACCCACATCTCCGTGCAGCATCACACGGTACTCTATCTTTGAGCTAACAGGCTAATAATAGAACATAAATTACCCAAAGATAGTATTTTCTTCTTTGTCCAATCAATGGCCTTACCTCCCTAGGAATCATCCAACCTAGTTACCAAGGACTCATGTATGATTACTAAACATTTGAGAAACATGAGGGGGATCTCAATTTCACTAACCAATTAGCCACGCGAAATTTGACATTCCAAGCAGAAATGATCCAAATGGGTACAATGTTATTGTAGGCATTAACAAATTGGAAGAATACACAATTTGTACAATGCTAGTAGTACAAGTCACTGGAGAGCGCTTATGGCTCCTACAAGTCGTTTATCCGAAATAGCAAAGCATATCCTAAGTGAATAACACTTGAGTGCCAAACAGCCTTAATAACTAGAATGGGGCACTGAAGTTGTTTCGCACCCACTTTGCAAACCTCCAATGTTCCAAACAGCCTTAATAACTAGAAGCATGACCAAAATGGAAAAAATTTGAAGGCTTCAAAGAGGAACATCTCAAGTACATATTACAATCATCCTATCCAGTTCACATTTTTTTGGTAATTTCCTAGATATCTCAAGTTAGTGTTTTACCGCACTATATCGCAAGCCATAATTTCATGACCACAAGTTCACACTTTTCTGGAAAACTCCTCTGGCATTCCTATAAATTGCTAATTTCAGTTCAAAAAATATAGATATACCTCACAATTCTCAAAACTTAGAAGAAAAAATATATCAAATTATGCCATTTCATATAATAAATTTGAAGCATAAAATAGGTAGAAAAAGAAAGTACCAATTACAGTTTTCAGTTGAAGATGGGAGTGGGATTCGAACTCTAGAATTATAGTACTGATTAGTAGCATTTAGCAGACAATAGTTGGGAGAGAAATATGGGCTTCACGCAGGTCGGGGTTCGGCGGAGCAGTGGTTCGTTGTAGCGATGAGGGGAGATGACGAACTTTTAGATCTTGGTGAGCAGCAACAAGAATTTCTAGATTTTCTATATTAGCAGTCGTCGCCAGCGAGATAAGAGGTAGGAGGAGATATGCCGGTGAGAGCAAGGAGACGAGAGAAATGTGAATCGACTTGAGCGCACCAGGGCGGAGAATTGAAATATGTCCATCTGTTGAGGAGGCCTCCGGGATTTTTTTTTTTTTTTAATAGACACGCCTCTCATCTCAGCCGTTAATCAGCGATCTAACGACTATGATTAAAAGTGCGTACCAATTAGAGAGTTTACACCTTAAGAAGGGTTCACATTTGAAGTCTATATATATATATATATATATATATATATATATATATATATTAATATATATATATATGTATATATATACATATATATATATATATATTATATATATATATATGTATAGGCATATACATATATACATATACACATATATATATATATATATATGTATATACATATACATATATACATATATATATATATATATGTATATACAAATAAATATATGTATGTATGTGTGTATATATATATATATACACACACCCATGTACATATATATGTATATAATACATATACACAAACACACACATGGCAAAACTTATCCGGCCAAACCCGACCCAAAATTTTAAGTTTTGGACATGATTTTTTTGACCTGAGCGCAAAATAAACCGAACTCAGAAAACCGGAAAACATTTGGGTAAAACTCGACCCAAACCCGTCCACCCAATCCCAATGTTATACCCTTATTTTTATTTTTGTTTAGTTTTTCCCCTTAACATAATAGTTTTTCAATATAACGAATTGGCTAAATAAAAGTTGCATAAATATCTCCACGCGTGCGTGTATGTCTGTGTCTTTGCATGAGTATGGGGCAACCATGTCAGTAGGTGCATATATATATATATATATATATATATATATATTATATATATATATATATATATATATATATGTAAACACAAACACAAATACACAAAGACACGGGAGCAAATGCCTGCGCACACACACACCGGCACATATGCATGTATGTATTTATGCACACACATATGTATCTACAGATACACATATATAGATAACGTAGATACATATATATATATATAT
>JAKOGI010003145.1:2500-66067 GCA_029747015.1 Carnegiea gigantea | reverse complement strand
ATGCCCAAGTCAAGGCTCAAATCAAAGTGAAAGTCAAAGTGAATGACTCCTAAATCAAATCAATCCAAGACAAGGCTCGATTGAAGGCTCAAAATGAGGTCCAAGTCCATTTTGACTTTTAAAGGGGAGGGGGATTTTTCCTATTAATAGACCCCTACCCCTCCTTTATTCAAGGTGGAAAAATTGAATGAAATCACCAACACTCAAACATTCACTCTTTGAAGGAAGATAACAGGCATATGTCATCCTCCCTCAAGGATTGAGTGCTTGTCTTGGTTAAAATTAAGCCTTTCAGGCCCTCTCTTAAGGTAAAACTCATTCAAACTCATCCCAGGATCGAGTCATATGATTACTCTCATTGTATTGAATAGAGATTGTACTCATTTATACAAGATTAATACAAAGATTCAATTTTTGTACTCAAATTCTTGTCTAATTTATTTTAGGTTTAAAATTTGTGTTCACAAATTTTTAACACGCCTAGTAGGACTTCTCTACCTCTCATCTCTTTCTCCTAAAGATCAAGACTTTCAAGTTTAAGAACATCCTCTTCAAAGAAGACATGGCCACGAAGAATATTGCCTTTTAATCTTCAAAGAGCAAGGGTACTGGATCTCTCTCTCATAGATACTATGAAATAGACGTCACTTCTAGTAGGTATACTCACACTATGGAGACATAAAGCATAGCAAAAGCTGCTGCGTCGATCATTGCTAGGCAACTAGTGACGCCCTCACCCAAACTCCAAGGCTTGAAGATGAAACAAAAGGTGTCTTCTTGGATGGATGAAAATCAAAACCTCCAACTTCAATCTCTAATCTGTGAAGTAGAGGACTACTACAGTAGTAGTTCTTCTTCGCCCTCACCAAAAGGGGCACTCTTGTCAGAAGCTGAAACTGAGTCCTCGAGAACTGTTGTCATATTAGTTATGTTGATAGGCTCAAACTGTTGGGAAGAGGAGATGGCTAACATGAAGGCTATCTTAGAAAAACTCACCACAGAGAGTGAGGAAAAGGAAGCGCACATCAAGCCTTAATAGGAAAAGATTACTAAGCTGACCAAGAAATTAGAAAAATGATATGCTTAATCTTCTGCAAAGGACTCAGAAAGTGAAAACTTATAAAAAATGTCCATCCATAGTGAAGGTTCGGATAATGAAAAGCAGCTAAAGAATGGTAGTAAGCCTAAAAATGACAAGTCCTCTAGATTAATGACTATTTAACAAATCCAGGACTTGATAGCAAATGCAGTTAAAACACAACTACGAGGAGGTTCATGTAGAACTCACCTATACACCAAGCCTTACACTAAGAGGGTTGATGCTCTCCGCATGCCTCATGGTTATCAACCCCCTAAGTTCCAACAGTTTGATGGAAAAGGTAACCTAAAATAGCATGCCGCACACTTCATTGAGGCATGTAATGATGCTGGGACTGATGAAGACACCATGGTAAAGCAGTTTGTTCGAATATTGAAAGATATTGCCTTTGATTGGTATACTAACATAGAGCCGAAATCTATCGACAGTTGGGAACGAATGGAGCAAGAGTTCCTTAACAGGTTCTATAACACTTAGTGCATTATCAGCATGACTGATCTGACAAATACAAAATAATAGAAAGATGAGCTAATTCTTTACTACATCAACCGCTGGCGTGCACTTATCCTTAATGCAAAGATTGACTATCTGAGGCTTCTCTCGCTAAAATATGTACCCAAGGTTTGAATTGGGACTTGTTGTACGTCCCATAAATAAGTAAACCTAGGACTTCTAAGAATTGGTAAACAAGGTGCATGATATGGAGGTGACGATAGCTAGTAATCATGGGAACTCCTATTATACTGAATCAAAGAAGGAAAAAGTTGAATTCAAGAAAAATGTTAAGTTTTCTAAGAACACAACCAAAGAAGTAATGTCCACCTCTATAAGTCAGCCAATTCAGATTATGGGAAAGCTAAATTAGAAGACAAGAAGAACGTGTCATTTAAGGAGGCAACAAAGAAGCGTCCCATACTAAAAGAGCTTTGGGAAAAGAAGTACCAATTTCTTGACTCAGATTTATCGAATACACTAGATAACTTGCTCGAGAAGGTGTCATCGAATTGCCCAAGCCAAAGCACCTAGAAGAAGTTAGGAGAACCACCAACCTAAAATACCACCAGTACCATACTGTCATTAGTCACTCCCTTGAACAGTGCATTGCACTCAAGGAGCGTATCATGCGATTGGCTAGGAATGAAAGAATCATTCTAGATTTGGATGAAACAGTAGAATCTAATCACACATCCATCCTATGTGAGCATCACACACCTTTGTGTTTGTTTGGCTGCCTCAGCAAAATACAATTTAACCCCTTGGTTGAAGGCGAAGCTAATTAAAATGCAATTTGGGAGTCTGGAACTAATAGTTCTCTCACGGCTAAGCCCATCTCAACCACCAAAGACCATTCTCATGTCGAACACCTCTAAAAAGGATGGCATAGGATGGACCCTGGTTGCCAGGCGTAAGTTAGGGAAGTGAAGGAAAGCCAAACCACCATCACTTCATCACAAGAAAATTCAAGGAAGAATGATGTCCATGGCCAATAAAGAGCATGAAGTTCGAGTCATCCACCCACTTCACCAAAAACCATTTGGCTCCATTGCATTAGAAGAAGTCTTCCCTAAAAGTTTCTTGGAAAAAGTGGTTGTCAACGTGACTTCATGTTTTGAATTTGATGATGACACGACAAGTGAAGAACAAAGCGTTCGTCTCCAAAGAAATGACAAGGTGTTCATTGTCCTAGAAGCTTTACCAATACTATGTGTTGGAAGCAACTTTTTCACCTGCCAGAGGAGATGCGCGAACAAATTGTTGTTGTCATTCACCATGCAAATCTATATGTTGATAAGGTAATGGATACACCACTTACGCGCAGTCCTGTTCAATGTGACACCTGTAACACGGACATAACATTCATTGTTGATCACTTGTTGTTAGGTTCTAAACAACACAATCATCCTTTGTTTGTTACTGGATATATTTGGGGGTAAATGGTTAAGCCAATTCTAGTGAACGAAGGTTTAACAGTTAACATTATGCCAAAGTCTACTATTAACAACTCGGGTGTCATAAACGGAGAATTATCTAAATGTGAAATGATGATACAAGGGTTCAATCTAGAAGGGCAATGTGTGATTGGTATGATCCGCTTATAGTTGACAATTGGCGACTTGATGACATCATCAATTTTTCATATGATAGACTCCAAGACTTCGTACAAGTTTATGCCTGGACGCCCTTGGTTACATGAACACGGAGTAGTAGCGCCAACCTTATATCGATGTCTCAAATACTATCAGGAGCATGAAAGAAAGATAAATGGTGATGTTAAACCTTTTACTATGGCTGAATCAGACTTTACTGATGCAAAGTTCTTCGAGTAAGATACTGCGCCAAAGGAAACTGTGCTCGCGACTATATCCACTACTGAAAAAGGCAGTGTAAAGAATACCAAGGAGATACGTGCCCCTCTTAAAGGTGGTGGTTATGGCAACATCAAGCCATAACAACAATCGAAAGAAGAAAATAAGTAGAGAATTTCAGTCTCATCTGTCAAGGAAACAATTGTCATGGGAAGCCTAACAGCACCAGTCTTTAGGTACATTCTTAAGTCGCATCGAAAGGATGGTGAGTCATCATTTAGCGAATGTACAAGCTCGAAAAGTACAACCAAGGTTGACGTTAAGTTCAAGGAAGCCAGCTGGCGCGTTCTCAAAGAAAAAGGCGTGCTTCTAGTTCATAAGGTGAGCCCAAGTAAATTGACCAAGGATCCTCTTCTTCGTTTTGTTACTGGTTCTAAGGCTCACTCGAAGAAGAAAGTGACTTACCGAGGATACGTACCAGTGATGGGTTTGATCCTAATGCATACAAATTAAGGAAGAATTCTGGTTATGACTTCAGTAAATCAACATCTTTGGGGCTCATAATCGATGCTATGCCTTACGGACCTTATAATACACAAAAGATCATACAAAGTTAAGAGGGAAGGTTTACAATGCCTAAAGTTAGCATTAGTTACATACCATCTCAACCCATAAGGATTTCGGGACGATGTAAGGACAAGCAATCCCTCATATAATATATCACAACTAAGGAGTTTAATGATGATGAGGCTAAAAAAGCTAAGTCCAACCTACGGACATCGATGTTTGATAGATTACAACTGTCTATGCCATGCCAATGCCCTTCCTTGTTTAGCAGAATAAGAGATGATAAAATCCCGAGACCTTCTATCTTTAATAGGTTAAAAGAGGATAAACACCATAAACTCTCGGTCTTCACCAGGATCAAGATGGGTGGGATGTCATCAAGCTCACTATTCTTACAAGAGAGGGATTCAGTATTCAGCCACCCAGGCAAAATAAATGAAGTTCAAATTTTCATTCCTTTAAGTATAAAGCATGTTTCTACTTTGGACGTGAAGATGGATGACGTGCTAAAAGTAAAGAGGTGTGTCCTAGTTCTCACTAGCCATGGGGCTAATGCCAGCTCAAAAGGAAGAACTCAGGAGGACGAACAAGCTTTTTCTAATCACGTCACAGTGTAAGAGGTCAACGAGTTAGATTCTGAAATAGAACTCAATAGAAGCACCAAAGGCTTTGGAGGATGGGGGCAAGCCACAGTTGACAAGTTAAAAGAGTTAAATCTCGGATCTATGGAAGAACCTTACTCTGTCTATGTGAGCACCATGCTCACGCCCAAGGAAAAGGAGAGTATTTCAAGCTCCTCTCCGAAAGCAAGGATGTATTTGCATGGAATTACAAGAAAATGTCTGGATTAGACTGTAAGGTTGTGGTTCACCACTTGTCCATTAAAAAAGGTGTTTCACCTAAAAAGAAACCTCAACGGCATTTTTGTCTTGAGTTGATACCTGAAATCAAAAAGGAGGTAAATAAACTCATTGATGTTGGGTTCATACATGAGGTGAAGTATCCAACTTGGATTGTAAACATTATCCTAGTCAGGAAGCAAAATAGCCAACTTTGAATTTGTGTGAATTTTCGAGATCTTAATGCATGCCTGAAAGATGACTTTCCACTTCTAGTCATTAAACTCGTGATTGATGCTAGCACCCATCACGAAGCCTTATCCTTCATGGATTGCACTACAGGTTATTGCCAGATTCAAATGGCACTAGAAAATCAAGAGGCTATAGCGTTCAGCGCACCAAAGGGCATCTTTTGCTATAATGTGATGCCTTTTGGCTTACAAAATGTAGGAGCGAACTATCAAAGGGTGACGCAAACCATTTTCGAAGAAGTGTTACACAAAAATGTAGAGTGCTATGTGGATGAAATGGGGGTCAAGTCCAAAAAAGAGATCAGATCATATGCAAGATCTTCGATAAATCTTTAAAAGATTATGAAAATACCAACTAAACAAGAATACGCTAAAATGCGCATTTGGCATTACATTTGGCAAATTCTTAGGTTTTGTCGTCCGACATAAAGGCTTCAAAATTGATCAAGCTAAGATAAAACTATAAAAGCAATTCGAGACATGCCCCCACCAAAGAACCTCAAAGAGCTTCAGGGTTTGTAAGGACGCTTGGCGTATATCAGAAGGTTCATCTCAAACCTCGCTGGTCGTTTCAGCCACCTTATGAAAAAGGGAGCACCTTTTGAATGGGATGACTTATGTCAAAGGGATTTTGATAGCATAAAAAAGTACTTATCAAATCCTCTGGTATTAGGGGCACCTATTTCTGGCAAGCCCCTCATACTTTACATCGCAGCACAAGAAAATTCACTTCGAGCATTATGTACCTAAGAAAATTCTGAAGGCAAGGAGAGGGCTCTCTTTACCTAAGTCAGACCTTGGTTGGGGATGAAATTAATTACGTACCAATTGGGAAGATGTGCTTGGATCTCATCTTTGCTATTCAAAAGTTGAGACATTACATGCAGGCTCACACTATGCATTTTATCTCAAAAGCTGACCTAATTAAGTACATCTTGTCCAGACCAGTTCTGAATGGATGGCTTGCAAAGTGGGAAGTTATCTTAAAAAAGTATGATATTGTTTATATGCCACAAAGGGTCGTCAACGGCCAAGCACTGGCTAATCTCTATGCAGACCATCCAGTTCCTGGTAATTGGAAACTAAATAATGACCTTCCCGGGGAAGAGTTGTTCTCTGTCGATGTCCTTCCACTTTAGGAAATGTGCTTCGATGGCGTGCTAGACATGATGGGGCAGAAGCAGGAGTTGTACTAGTCTCTTCTAAGAAGCACATTCTTCCATATTCAATCGCGCTGACCCATCTGTGCTATAACCACATGGCTGAGTATCAAGCACTCATACTAGGCCTTCAAATGGTAATTGAGATGTGACTGAGGATCTTGATGTCTATGACGATGCATAATTGGTTATCAACCAACTCCTAGAAGAATTTTGGAGTGAAAAAATATGATCTTATCCCATATCATAAGCATGCCTTATGACTGTTAGATAGGCTAGAAACTATGAAGTTGGAACATGTCCCTAAGAGTGTCAACAAGATGGCTGACGTGCTTGCAAACCTTGCAACAACTTTAGCATTGAGGGCAAAAGAGAACATTAATGTTCCAGTTTATGGGCAATTGGTCATTACATCTCCCGATGGTGAAGGTGAAGAAGAAGTCAAAGTATTCTCTACTTACGTGATAGATAAGGGATATTAGCACCAGCCGCTTATTGACTACTTGAAGCATGGGAAGTTGCTAAGTCACATAAGGCATAAGACAGAAACCCAACATAGAGCCTCATGCTTCCTCTGTTACAAAGGAATGTTGTAATGATGCTTTTTCCTCTGTATCTAACTACTAGATGAGGAAGAAGGGGAGCAAGTAATGGAAGAAGCACATGTCGGCATGTGTGGTGCACATCAATTGGGACCTAAGTTACATGATCGCATCAAAAGAATAGGCTATTACTGGCCTACCATGGTGCATGATTGTATGAACTATACAAAAAGGTGTGATGCATGTCAGTTCCATGTTAACTTCATTCACAAGCATACAGAGCGACTCCATCCCACCATGGCATCTTGGCTGTTTAAGGCGTGAAGACTTGATGTTGTAGGACCTCTTACTCCTAAGTCTTCTATATACATTTTGGCCACCACCGACCATTTCTCTAAATGGGCAGAGGTAATTGTGTTAAAGGAAGTTAAAAAGGAGAATGTTGTCGATTTCATTCGAACGCACATCATTTATTAATATGGTGTGCCTTGATACATTATCACAGTGGTCAACAAATTGATGACTAACTTTTGTAAGAAATTCAAGTTTGTCCATCATAAGTCGTCAATGTACCATGGCCCCTACAAATGATCTTGTAGAAGCATTTAATAAAACATTGTACAACTTGCTGAAGAAGTTGGTGTTGAAATCCAAGAGAGACCGGCAAGAGAGATTACGGGAGGCTCTTTCGGCATATCAAACCACATATAAGACACTAACACAATCAACACTTTACGCTCTAGTATATGGAGTAGAAGTCATCCTGTCACTGAAAATTCAAATTTTATTATTGCGTATTACTATACAAGAGGGTTTAACTGAAGATGAAAACCACCAGCTCCGCTTAGCAGAATTTGAGGCCCTCAACGAGAAAAGACTCCAAGCCCAACAAGAATTAGAATGTTATTAGGAATGCCTAACTCGAGCATTTAACAAAAAAGAGCAAGCGCGTTTGTTTCAAGTTGGGATCAGGTGCTTGCACTGAAGAGGCCAATCATTATGATCCATAAGGCAGGAAGCAAATTCACTCCGAAATAGAAAGGACCCTATGTTGTCCGTGAGGTATACTCAAATGGTGCCTACAAGATAATAATCAGACAAGAGGTTCGACTGGGACCAATAACTAGCAAGTTCTTAAAGCGTTACTTCCCTTGAAGAAAAAAGCCTTGACTAACTCCTGAACAAAAGCCTAAACGGTTCACCTAAAAACCAAAAATCTTTATACTACCCTTAGCCCACAAGAGTATGAACTACGAACGACCAAAAAAAAAAAAAAGGCTTTATAGTAATCCTGGCCCATAAAAGTATAAACTGTGAATGGCAAAAAAAAAAAAAAACTAAAACAAAACAAAAAATATTGGTAATGCTCCTGGCCTGCAAGAGTATAGGTTGTGAATGGCAAAACAAATAATCTAAGCATGCTTTGTTGAACTGCCTGATGACTTGATCTAATTAGAGATTTCAAGTTTCCATAAGTACATAGGTAGCTTGGTAAACAAATCACTAAATGCAATCGAACATAAAAATTAAAAAAAAGGACTGCATGGGACAACAAAATGTGCTTCACATGATGGAGAACACAAAGCTCATTATAAGAGTTCATTACAAAAAGGAGAGAAGGAATAAGACAAACTAAATAATAAATCATTCGGTGTCCATCCAAATACCGAGGTTAAGCGAAGATTGCACCTATAGCATGATTTGCTCATGCCTTTCTAACTCCTTCGTATCACTAGGTGAGAGAGTGGGCAACACTTCAAGGTCAGCAAAAACCTTGGATTTCTCATTGACTTGCTTCTCGGCAACTGCTAACAGGGTAGATTTGACATGGACATCACCCTTCAGTTGGCGTTAACCTTCCTGGGCAACACGAAGTGCTTTCTCCAAATCAATAATGTTATGCACTGCTTCTTTAGGCTTCTTGATCGATGCATCAAGATCTACACGAATCATGGCAAGATGTAATCGTGCAAGATTAACCTCTTGAGCACACAAAGTGTTCTCCTTCTCCACATCATTAGGGTGACGGCATGTAGAAGCTGCTTTCTTTAATGATAAAAAGGTAGATACGGCGCTTCCATAGTCCTCCACCTTCTTTCTCAAGGGGTTCGGGTCCCCAAAAAGTTGCTAAATCCCCTTATAAATGATTGAGGTTCCTTGAATTTTAGCCTCCACCTCATCAACTTTCGCACTTTTCAAACTAGTCAAGTACTCAGACCCCATTACTTGTATGGCAACAGTGATGATGCTTTGAGAGCCAGGTCGTGGGCAGAAAGAAGTGGTGGCGAGAGTAACAACACAATAAGGTCTTCCCTTTAGACCCCAAGAGTAGCAATATCGGCACCAGCAGTGGGTAATCCCTTCGTAGCTATGTTAAGAGAATTGGGCTCACTAACTGAACGTCAGCTATTGGTAGGCGATGCATGCAAAACTTCTGTTCTTCTTAAAGCTGAACTTCCAACCCTGTGAGGTGATGTTTGCCTCCTCACAATAGCAATATCCTTACTTATACTCGGAAGTGTCTTAAGTGTGGATGATATACTTGTATGACTAACATCCTCAAGTAGTTGCTCATCAACAATGGGTATAGCCTCCTATGTTAGGTCAAACTCACCAATCCAGAAAAAAAAAAAGAGAAGGTTAGACAAAAGAAATATGGAATAATTCCATGCTAACAAAAACCAAAAAAATAAATAAAAAGAAAAGAAAATGATAGTAAGAAGACAAAGGAAGGGAGCATACATCATCAAGTTGGCTGGTACGGTTGAACAGCTTTCACATCAGCAAAAAAGTCATCCTCAAGACTAACTCTAGCATCTTTGGGGATTATAGACTCATGCCTCTTGCGCCCCCATGTCTGAATTCACCTCAGAGTCTTGTTTGCTATCACTACCTTTCACTAGGCATCGGTTTCTATGAGCAGGGTGAACCCCCTGGATTCACGGGCATCACCACAAGATGCTGTTCTTCAGCATCTAAGTCTTCTACAAGATCTTTTCCTTTCCTCTCCTTGGGTTTTTTTTTTTTTTAATGAGCCTACCTCTACATCTTTCTCCTGCTTGGATGAGTTCGCTTCTGTACTCTTCTTAAGGATAGAAACACTAGATCTTAGGTCATCAATAACCTCCTTAGACCACCAATTCTTATAAGCTGAAGGGACATATTGACCTAGGGTCAAGGAGCGACACGGTAGAACACCCTAAGACATGGTCTTCAGGAATAAGAGTCGCTTGTAATATCGTAGGCCGTCATCATATGGCATTACTCGGATGCGAGACTCCTCAAGAAGCAACCCGGAATCCGTTGGCAGAACCCAAACTGTCTGCTATATTGATATGGACTGTAGGGTTCTACATTGAAAGTGGTGCCCCGATGAATGGGCAGGAATCCATGTTGAAGAGAGATCAAGTAACTTGACTTATCTTCATCCAACTCCCCATTATCGACATGGGTCTCTAATCGATTCCTTCCCAACATAAGACATCCCAAGTCAGGGATTTTCCCTTCATGTATAAGCTCACGAGCATCATCAATGTTGTTACGTGTCATTTGGGAGCCAAAATAATGCACCATCAAAGGACCCAGAGGGCCAGGCTGCAGTATATGATGAGTCTTGAAGTGGTGAGCAAGCCATCCATAAAGGTAGTGGCAAGGAAAGAATGACCGTGAATAAGAAGGATTTACAACATTAGTAATCCCATTAGGACCACGATGGATGCTTATAATATAGGGATTGCCATGCTAAAGGTAGAGCTAGATGCCATCAAACTGGCGGTCTCAAAAGTTCCGAGGTGAATAAACCTCTCCCTGATCTCAGGAAGTGCGAAGACATACAGCCAATGTAATAAGAAGGAGCAAGATATGTGTTTACTCTCTTTTCTTTGGGAACCCCAAGGCTTCTGAAGACATTTAATTCATCTCAACTCCAACAAAGATCTTAAGTTTGAATTTGGCTGCTAGGATTTTGGGTCTTCGTGGGAGTTGAACTGCGACAGCGGCAGCATATTGGTGGGTTGCAGAGGGGCTTTTTCTTGCACCAAAAATCAATCCAGATTTTAGCACTAACTCCCTTCTCATAGCTATGCATCTTTTGTAAACTTCTAAAAGTAGTAAATAAGAATTTGCAAGAAGACGGGATGATCCATAAATTTTTACTTATCCCAATAGTCAAAAACTTGGATACTAGGCACAGTCTTGTCATATATCTTATCGTTGATACGAAGGCTACCAAGTCTATGTAAGTTCCACAAAGAGATAAATATTTCCACAGACATGGTGTGAAGTGTATTGGAGGTAGGATACGAGCTGTCACAAAAGGCATGCAGAATATGGACATCGTTGCTGTAGGAGTAAAGCAAGATGTACACTGCTTGATATAGTGAACAACTCCTTAACCGCTCCTCAAAGAAAGAGAGCACATACTCTGTCCATTCCCAGTACAAGGGCATTCAACCAAACTCTCCATAAAGTAGCATATTTGGGCCCTATCTGGGTTACCTGGATATGATCTGCTGCCCAAATAGGAAATTTAGTAATTAAGCTAGACTTGTTATGGTACATGCTCTGTAGAAAATACCCGACTGAATCATTCTCCGCGCCTTTCTTCACTCGAATCGACAACTTTGGAGGAAAAGATGTTGGCCCTATAGTAGGCATTTTATTAGCTTTCGGCCTGCGTAAGGAATCATGAACACGGAAGGAACTCCCTAACTAGGGTATGTCATCCTCCTTATCTACAATGGAAAGAAAAAGCTTATCGTCTCGCTAAAATTCCTTACGATGAACCATTATGAATCACCTAAAAATAGAGAAACGCAAAGCTAGACTCTTTTTTAGAAAGGAAACCAGCAAATACAATGGCGCCCAAACAAAAACAAATACCAAAAAAGGGGGACATGAAAGAAAAGCAATCCAAGACATCAGTTTTCTACTGCCGAGCTGCTCCTCGCTACTCACACCACTTTTAGGTGTGTGGGTTTCTGTTCTAGGACCCAAAAGGCCTAGCACTAAACCGCATTTGCAAGTGGTTCTTCAAATCTTTATACCACTTTTAGGCGTGTGGACTTCCGTTCTAGTCCCCAAAATGCCAAACCGCATTCGCAAGTGGTTTTTCAAATCTTCATACCGTTTTTAGGTGTATGGGCTTCCATTCTAGGACCGAAAAGGCCTAGCGGTAAACCATGTTCACAAGTGGGTATTCAAATCTTTGCACCACTTTTTGGCGTGTGGGTTTCTGTTTTACGCCCCGAAAGGCCTAACGGTAAACTACATTCGCAAGTGGGTTTTCAAGTCCTTGCACCCCTTTTAGGCATGTGGATTTCCGTTTTACGCTCAAAAAGGCCTAATGGTAAACTGCATTCGCAAGTACGTGTTCAAGTGGCTTACCAACCTACATAAGTGACTATACAAATGCAGCCAAAATAAAAAAGGATCCTGGCATATAAATGATTTTTCTATATGGCCAAACAGCACAAGCAACAACAAAAAAAAGACGACCTTTTAACATGTAAACGTGACTTTGCGAAGACACGAAAAATGCAACAACAAATGAGGATGATGCTGCGACGACACAAGCAAGCATGAAAATCTTTCAACATATACTATCAATGAGAGCATCAACAAGGCATGAAGGGATCTTTTAACATAATCAAGTTGGTTCATTTGTTTATTTGGATCAAAGTCACCACCTTTTATTGTCAATAATTATCAAACAAAAAAACATGGCAATGACCTCTAGGCATAATATGGCAAAGTTGGGCAAAATGAGGTGAGATCAACAAGGAAAAAATGCCTAAGTTTCTCAGCCAAAGACCCCTATTTTCTCTCTCTCTCTCTTTGACATAAACCCACATTTCTTAAGGTGATAAACCAACATTTTAAAATCATGGCATTCCTCTATGGATTTCCATAAAATATTCCTTCACCCATCTCACACTCCTTAATGAAACTCACAAAGGTAGCCACTCCCTTTCTTTCTGCTTAGCCTAACCAATCCCAATCCAGAAAAGCTTGTTCGTCCAACAAAAAAAAGGGGGTTAAAGTCATCACCTTTTTTACAGTAGTATAAAGAACACTTTTTGGTCATAAAAATGGTTATTTGACCTCTTCAATTGATAAAAAAAAGATCCAAGGAAAAGAAGAAAGATGAATCAAGCTAACAAATGCTTTAAATGAAGTAAAGATTGTGTCTTTCACATGAAATGCAAATTTAAGAGATCAAAAAAAAGGGAGGGAAGTTGAGAAATTTGATACCTTTGATCAACTACGAATATCAGACCGAGAGCCAAACCCCATGAATGGGAGGTTAGGCAGTGCAAGCAGCAAGGGTTTGCGTGGATTCCACCGAAAATCAGTAGCAACAGCAACGTGAGAGGCTGAGGGCTTCGGGGTTCTATGTGTTCAGGTTGCAGCTGAGAAGGAGAAGAAGAAGAGTTAGTCACGTGAGTTGTAATATGTCCTTTAAATGAAGCAAAGCCAATTAGCTGAGCCCGTCAAAGAAAGCCCAAGTCTAGGCCAGGCCCATAGAAGAAGAAAAGGATAGGGGACAAGCACGCACACCACACATGGTGTTTAAGTTAAATAAAACCGAGCTCAGGGCTGGGTCTTAAAAAAAGAGGGGAAGACATAAAATCTGAGCCAAGCATGCATGAGAAGGAAAGGGAAGGAGAATGGGCCGCACATGAAAAAGGGGGGTGGGGGGAAGGAAGAAAGGATGAAGGATGCCCAAACGAACCCCATGAGCTGAGAAAGCTGAGGGGAGATGAAGCGGCCACCAAAATTGGACTTGCTACAATGGGGCCGTGTTTTATCCTTCTTTTTTCTTCATGCGACTTAGACCAATCCTTTTCTCTTAATTCTTTGACCCAAAAAAATTATTCATCTACTCAAATTTGGTAATTCTTACAAAATCAACAAGACATATTGAAATTCTATGTGAATAGATGTTAAATGATAAAAGAAAATCGAGATGTCGGTCACGTTAAATGACACAAGTCTTGTACGTGACCTAGCCTTGAAGGGGCAATTTGTAGGCACTAAAATATTTATATGTTGTAACAAGATATAAAATTAAATTAATTATTTAGGCCAACCCTCTTAATTGATTTAATTAAGCCTAGATTGACTCACAAGTCAAAGCTAAAGAGACCCCCAAGTCAAGACCCAAGTCAAAGCCTAAATCACGGCACAAGCCCAAACAACTTCCAAGCCAAGGGCCAAGTCAAAGGCCCAAGTCAAGGCTCAAGTCAAAGTTAAAGTAAAAGTGAATGACTCCTAAGTCAAATCGATCCAAGATGAGGTCGGATTGAAGGTCCAAAATGAGGTCCAAGTCCATTTTGAATTTTAAAGGGGATAGGGGTTTTTCCTATAAATAGACCTCTACCCCTTCTTTATTCAAGGTTGAAAAATTGAAAGAAATCATCAACACTCAACCATTCACTCTTTGAAGGAAGATAACAAGCACGTGCGATCATCCATCAAAGATCAAGTATTTGTTTTGGTTGAGATTAAGCCTCTCAGGCTGTCTCTCATGATAAAACTTATTCAAACTGATCCAAGGAGATAAAATGAGAGGATTATTCTCATTGTATTCAATAGAGATTGTACCCATATATACAAGATCAATACAAAGATTCAATTTTTGGATTCCAATTCTTGTCTAACTTATTTTAGGCTCGAAATTTGTGTTTACATGGTCATTAATTTCTTGTCCGAATTTTGACATTGTACAATTTGTCCACTCAAATTCAACTTGAACCCGAAAATGTCCTAGCGGTAGATGGTATAATTTGTTCTATCTACCTAAAGGTCGATGCTTAAATGTTTTGAATCATAATCACATAGCCGATGAAGTTAGAAGAAGAATAGAGATAGAAGATTTTTGTCATATTTCTGATAGTATTGTGTTATGAGTGATAAGAATTGGTCTATGTAATTTCAACAACTTTAAATTTTAATTAATCTTATTCAGATTTCCGGAATATGATAAGAGCTGGATAAAACTCATATATGAGCGATATGTAAGGTTGTCATATAGAATATCTCGCAGGAAAGAATAGTCACATATGCAAGATAGTTTAATATAACCTGTCAATCGACATAAAAGGTTATGTAGGATGAGGTAAATTAAATGCCCAAAAAAATTAATAAGTAACTATTCACATATTTTTCACCGTTTAGTAATAAAATTTAGTTTACAAAAATGCGTTGAACAAAGAAATGATCTTAAATACAAAAAAAATAAATAAATGTAAGTTCAATATTAAGAATAAAAAGTACTTTACTAGAAAGAAATCAAAGAAGACTCGTTGTACTTTTTAAGACTCTAAATAAATACTGCATTAATTTATTTTTTATAATTTTTCAAAGACATACGTAACTTCAATATTGAATAATTATTTAAATTACACTCTTACAATGTAATTATTGTTAATATTAAAAAATTGTTCAAAAATGTTATGATTGAATTTGGAAACTGTTAGGTTTAAAAGATTTAAATGAACTAAAATAATCCCCCAATTCATTATCTATAATATTAATAATTAATCACAATTTTAAGTATTTCTTTGAAGTCCACAAACTATTTTGCCTTTTACTAGAATGTCCTCATTTTTTAATTTGAACATAAGCTACTTTTTTCCCCTGCTCTAGGCCAAGAAAGATCTAATTATTTTTATAATGCACAATTCTAAAATTCTTTCAGAATAGTATTTTGGACATAACTATAGTATAAAAACAATAATAACGTTAGCTAGTTAGATCATAAAGTTGAATACAGTTTTTTTTTTTCGGTTCGTAGAGTTGAATACAAATTGTCAAAAGATGCTCCCCAATGGAATAGAGGTAACATTGGGCAATGTAGGTAAAAATCGTACCTAGATCTCGGGCATCATCTCCCGAAGACTCAATGAGTCATTGAAAATGTCAAATCTATCTCCCACATAATCCCCTCACACATGCCCAAAAAAAAGGAACACGCCTATTCCCAAATATTGTAACCAAGAAAGTCACATTGTCATCGGGCACGACTATCTTATTTGGTGGTTCCTTTCAAGGAAAAGTCTCCGCTTTTTTTTTTTTTTTGCTACCATGAAAATTATCCACAATTGATTAGATTTATAGGTAATTGTATCAAATGAACCAAGACACGATCGAAGCCTAAAAATAAAAGGTGTAAAGAGATTAAAGAGAGAATGAACCCCCCTCCCCAAAAGGGAAATGTGGAGCTTCAATAAATTGAAACGATTAACAAAAATCAATGAAATCAAAGTGTACCCAATTATAAAGTTAGGGCAACCAAAAAAAAAGGAAATGTCG
Source organism: Carnegiea gigantea (assembly GCA_029747015.1). Taxonomy (NCBI): domain Eukaryota; kingdom Viridiplantae; phylum Streptophyta; class Magnoliopsida; order Caryophyllales; family Cactaceae; genus Carnegiea; species Carnegiea gigantea. Next base: position 49,988 of record JAKOGI010003145.1, on the reverse strand, counting down.
ACAATCACCATGTAAATCAAGCCAGTGAAATTTAATCAATAAGGTGGGACGACCTATGTTGGCCGAATATGTCAAAAATATTCTCAGGTAAATTAAAACTTAAATGAAGAAACAATAAAACTAAATCAGTGTTTCCTTAACCTTGTTCCCTCCTCACTCCTTCATGCCTTCCACCCCCACCACCTAGGATGCTCTTGCTAGATATGGCCTTCTAGCTGAACGAATTTCCTTCCCAATGTTTAAAAAAAGTAAAGAAAATAAAACTAAATAGAAAATTAAAACAAATCATATATAAGAGGATAAGAGCATACTTAAAAATAAAAGAATTCAAAAAAATAAAAGACAAAAACTAAATTAAATACATTCAAATGTTTTTCACTTAATCAAATATAATAATTGATGACGATATAGCAATGCATTAGAGTTTCATTGAACTTACAAATGGTAATAGTGATCAAGTGAAATTAGTGGTAACTACAATTCTATAACTATGAATACCAAAAATTGATCCAAGCCAAGAAATTTTAAATTTAGGTAAAATTTAAACATTGTGAATATGTGAATGAGAGATAAAAGAAAGTTACATTAATCCTAAAATACATAGTCAAGTATAATATAGTTAGAAATTTTAAAAAGTCTAGAACTAATATATATGTGAGTTTGGGTTAGTTCCCTTAGTTCCCAGTGCATAGAACAAATAAATTTGCTATTATTCTAAATGCCCTTTCCAAACTTAACGGAAAAGTTTTGTTCACATTTGAGAATTTGTGTAGCATAATTGTTTTCCTTTATTACAGTGTAAGTGTTCAATGTTATGGTTGAAAACTCAAAATCTCCATCAATGGGGACTCAAACTTCACGTCCCCATTCGCGGCCCTCTCCTCCCCCAAAAAATATTATCATTAAGGTTGACCATTGGTTCATGAAAATCTAAATGGCTGAAATGGGAAGCAGATTTTATTATAATGATAAAAAGTCAAAAATTTGGTTACTAAGGAGAAAAGGAAAAAAACAGATGAAGATAGAGATACTGGAGAACCGGAGATGCAAGAGGGGATGTAAAATATGTGAGAAAATCCAAATTTAAAAAAGGAAAGGAGGTTTTAAATAGAAAGTACGCCACTAGTTAAGTAACAGATCACATATAGAAGAAATGAATAATTAATCATGACCTTTAGTAATATCATAAGGCGTGACAAAAATTAAATCTTATTGTTTTTGGATTATTATGACATGTACGTCTGTGTGATGTCAATCTTTGAATTAACTTCACATTCCATTTGAATTAAGTTCACATTCCATTGAATTATGAAAAAAAAAAACCAAAGTAAATTATCACCGATAAGTTCATTTCTTCTTCCTTATTTTTCTATAGTAATTTTATTTGTGATTTTTTGCACTGGATAAACAAGTAGCAAAGATTACATCAGTTGATTTTGATAGGATATAATCATTTTTTTGGATATATTCTATTTTTCTTATCAAACCCAATATAATTGACGTAACAAATTTTAAAATATGTAAAAAGTAGGGAGCAAATATGATGCCCTTTTTTGTGGGATTTAATGTGGTTACTTTATTCATTCGAAAAATATATTGTAGCTACAATATAGATTTAATTTTTCTTTTAATTTAGTAAACACCTATTGATGAAACTTGTCATAAATGTGTCCTAAATTAATGATTGAGTATCAATTTTTGTAAAGAAATAATATTTGATATAATTGTAAGGTGTGAAAATTTTATTGTCTACTCATCTTGCTTACAAAATTTTGATAATTTCCTTTATAAATTAATTTTTAAAATTTAAAACGAAGCTGAAAAGAGGGAAGCATCGTAGACACACTACATGGATATAGATGTTCTCTTAAAATGCCACATATGTAAAGGATTACATTTAAATTACAACAACAACAACAGCAACAGCAACAACAACAATAATAAAAAAAGAGCGTACAACTCCACTTAAGCTAACCTTCCAACAAAATTGGCAGGTGGTTCTTGAGTATCACTTCTTACCTTACTCTGGTTAGACAATTCCACATATTTCTGAATTGATATTTCCTTTATTTGAATAGAGAGGACAGTGGAATTATCATTGAAACACAACTTTGTCCATAAATATGTAAGACTCTATAGAAGGTGGACACACCCAAACAAACTCGCCCCTCTCCTTGTGGATTACACTGAGCTAGAAGATGCACGACCATGTTCCTGTCCCTCCTAACATGTGACCACAAGCATATTGTAAAACGTTTACAAAGCCAACACAAATCATCCAAACTTAAATCAAACTCCAAAAGGAAACAACAAAAGAAGACGCTCTGTTAAAAACAGAGAGACAATCTCTCACCATTTCGATCCTTTGGTATCCTGCTCGCCAAGTTAACTCTAGTCGGAAGCATGCCACCTTTGCTTTCGCCACTTGCACAAACCATCTAGCCTGTAATCACTTTACACTCGCTATCTACATGGCCCCATCATGATCACGATCCACCATTCCGAGACCCACCCTTCCATCTTCTACAAGCGCCGCTTCACATTCATCTTTAAACTCCTTACTGTGGGGGGCCTCCACCTCGCTGTCACATTCTACTTGACCTTTCTTGCTCTTTCCGTCTCCTGACATTTGTTGAAGTCTTGGACCACCCTGCTTGCGCTAGCAACTATCGAGTTGATTAGCCTCGAATTACCCGTATGTACCTCCTCAATTTACCTTGCCCAGACTAACCATAAAGTGGTGAGACACCATTGTAGTTCTTCTTTCCCTAGGTTCTCCATCCATTTCTTGATAACATCACCGGAATGGGTTCCTTTGCTAGCAATCTATCTCGCTCGGCATCCTCTCATCCCAAACCTCTTGCATGTCCTTGCATTCAAAAAGCACATGGTATAAATTTTTCATACCATTCTTACATCCAGGGCAAGCATCATCTTCTATAATATATCTTGTTTCTAGCACATCTTGGGCTGGTAAAGAATTGGAACAAACCCTCCGCATGAATTGTTTAACTTTGGGAATCATTGGAGTAGTCCAAATTTTTGGCGCCACATCATTGAAGCAATTACATTCCACTGATAGACCTAACATGTATGCCGCTTTAAGGAAAGATCCTCTATCCTTTGAGAAATAGTAGATTTGAATGTTTGGGGGCAGCCTAGTACTCAAAGGGATTTTCTATATCACCTTCTACCTTTTTCATTGAAAATCTCATCAATCAACTCCATTTTTAAGCTGATGATCTCTTGATTGATTGAATCCCAACTCGTAAGTCATGCATGTGCTAAGGCGATGGCATTATAACCCTTTTCCCCTCCTCATCAACGAGTCAGTCCTCCCCCTACACATCAATGCCTTAACCATCACCCACTCTCCACACAAGCCCCTCTTTCAATAAGGTCTTTACCCCCAAATTCGCTTCCACACATAATTACAATTGTAGCCCTATGAGGATGATCAAAGATCTGAATTAGGGAAGTACTTGCCCTTCAAAAACCCTGCTTATCAAAAAAATTGGATACTGCAGTAACCTCCACTTGTTTTACTAGCATCGCATCATTAAAAACATTGAGCCTCCTAAACCCTATCCCTCATAGGCATTTTGGGTAGCACATGACTTCTAATGATTTCAGTGCATGCATTTTTCATTACTCCTAAAACCCCACCAAAACTTTGCAAACTATGAGTGGCGGTCTTCAATGAGTGAAAAGGGAATTTTACAAATGTTAATTCAACAAATTGGGATGGCTTGAGCCACTAATGTCATATTAATCTCCTTCCTTTCCCTTAACAACAGGCGCTCCTTCCAACCCCCAATTTCTTCTAAATCCTTTCTTTTGTTGCCTTAATGAGTTGCTTCTTAGATCTTTGGGCTACTCTGGATGCACCAAGATAACGAGCATGTTTCACTTCTAGTTTTATGCCCATTAGTCCTACCAACTCGTCCCTCTTGTCCTCCCCAACACCTTTGCTAAAGGATATCACAGATTTCCTAAGATAGACTCTTTGGCCCGATGCTTGCTCGCACAAGTTGAGTACTTCAACTAACCTCAAGCACTCTCTTGTAGTTGCCCTTACATATAATAAGCAGTCGTCGATGAAGAAAAGATGAGTGATAGGAGGGGTTCCCCCCACTTCCCTTCACCCTATGAATGATCTATTGTCCCATTGCCACCTTAACCAAACCTAAAAAGGCCTTTGCTAGCAAAAGTAATAAGTACGGAGAAATTGGCTCACCCTGGCGAAAAACCACGTGAAGGTTTTATATGACCGAATCTTCTTTGATTAACAATAAAGGAGTAGGAAGCAGAAAACACCACGTGCATAAAAGTTCCTACCCATCTCTCATTAAAACCCATTCTTTTCATGAATCTCTCCAAAAATCCCATTCTACTATATCCTTAGCTTTATTCATGTCTAGCTTAATGGACATGACACCCTTTTTGGTCCTAAACCTACTCTTCATCATGTGAAATAGTTCTAGGGGTACCAACTCATTATCTGTAACGAGCCGCTGGGAGATAAAAACACTAAGGTTTTCAGACACAATTAGAGGAAGAATTGTTTGAAGGTGATTGGCGTAAGTTTTCATTTTGTATAAAGCATTGCAGAGACTTATTGGCATAAAATCTTGTATTTTCTAAGGATCTTTGACTTTTGGGATAAGAGCCACATGGGTGCAGTTAATATTCCCAAAACTTGACTATCTTCCAGCATATTTTTAACAAAAATAGTCACATCTAAAGTATGCTAAAATTTTTGAAGGGAAAAACATGTATACCATCTGGCTTGGGCCCTTGTTAGGATGCATTTGGGAGAGTGCTATGGAAATCTCGTCACTATGTAAGGCCTTAGAACAGACTCATTCATGTTGCTAGTCATCCAAGTGTCAACTCTGGCAAGTGTATTATCAATAATACATGGGTTTGACGTTTAGTAATGGGTCCTATAATTGCCTGTAATAATGTTCTCTAGCCCTCCATCCTTTGTTCTCCATTCATCCCCATCTTTAAGACCCTTAATGTAATTTCTCCTTGTCTCTGATTAGCTTTATGTTGGAAATAAGATGTATTATAGTCACTGTATCTTAGTTTCCGCAACTCTTGAATGCATGTGCCAATACATTTCCTCTTCTTTTTCTTTTTTGTGTGCATCTCTTCTAATTGCCCGTCAATAATAGCATGCGTGTCTAAGTTTGCTTGGGCAAATGGACTCCCTTAGATCTTTTTGATCTCTTCCTGACACACTCTAAGCTGCCTTCTTAAATCTCTAAATTTCTATTCATGCCAATCCAAGAGTTGCTTTGCACAACCATGTATCTTCGCAATCGGGTTGTTTGAGAGGCTCTCACTGCATGGTTGTTTAATTATCTCCTTACATTACTCATATTCTACCTAGAAAGCTTGAAAGCTAAACCTCTTCTCCTCATCCTATATTTTTTGGTGTCTCATCTTTATTGAGAGAAGAATTGGGGCATGGTCAAACTTTACTCACACAAGAGTCCCAACCCATCAATGCAGATATTTAACTCACCATAATCCAATCGTTACAAATCTGTTAGGCCTTTCTCTTTTGTAAGTCTGAGGATTATTGCCACACTCTCAAGAAAGAATAAGGCCATTACAACCCGTATCATCTAAGTCACAATCATCCAACACCTTCTTAAAAGCTTCCATGTTACGATGATATTAAGATTGGAAACCCCTTTGTTCATTTAGCAATAACAGCTCATTAAATTAAATCACAATGATAGTAGAAACTCCCACATCACAAGCCAACTCCCAAATTAGCCTTCATGTCCTGTACTTAGAACTCTCTTCAATTTAACCATATATCCCCACAAATCTCTTTTTCACCTCAACCCTCTCCTTAATATCCCCTATGATGTAATTTGGTCATAAGCAATCAGTGTGAAATCCACCTCCTTCTTCTAGAGCAAACCTAAACCTCCTGATCGTCCTTGACTGTAACGCCCCAAATGCACATAATTCACTGTTTGCGTTCTTTTCGATAGTTTCATCAATTAGAAGTAATATCCCAAATGGTCAGGGCATTACCGCCATCTAAAAGGACATGACTTTGCATGTAAATGATAAATTTTAACAACGCTAATCAATGATTTCCATCAAAAGGCATCACACAATCACAACCCACCAAACCATATATAAACAATTCTAATGTTAAACCATTTAGCTATTCTAGGATTTACATCAAAAATATTATAACTCTTGTAGAGTATATAGCTTTAACATCAAAATATTTCACAATACAGTACTCAAAATATTTCAGCACTAAAACACCACTATTTCATTTTGACTTTCTCGCTCACTTGTCTTCTCTAGTTGGCCTATCAGCCCGAGAGCGATTTAGTGCGCATTTTCCTAAAACAAAACATAAAAATATTTCGAACTGTGAGTCGAAGCTCAGTACATGCATTCTTGTATTGTTAAACGTTCATTAAAAAAAGTAGTTGGGCCCGTATTGCAATTCATTTTAATTAAAAACAAGGAGTGAGATAAATATAAAACTATATTGCTAATTATTATCTGACAATGAACTCCTGGTAACTGTTACAATCTATGATAGGTATACACCTGCCAAGTTGATCGGAAGACCTTGTCTGAAGCCGCGCGGGTAATTGAAGGGCAATACCCTATAACTGGTAACTTATAGGGTCACTTATTATGTGATAAATCATGAATTAAACTGATTTATTGATGTACTTATCAAAATATTATAACTTTGATAAATACGTGCTGATTTCTAAGGATACAAGCAATGAATGTACCTGGTACTTTTAATGAAATTCAGTAAAATGGGATTATACACAAAAAGAGAAGGAAATGATAGATTAGACCCTGATCTGTGCAAAAATATTGTTATAGTAATATATAGTTAGCAATTATTTTTATTTTCATAGTTAATAATTTAGTGAAAGAAAAGTAAGAGTATAACTAGGGCTTAGAAAGAATGACTAATAACTTAGTCCTCCAACCTCTGATTGAGACCTAAAATCCCAATATTGTAAGCTTAAGAAGTTCCGAAAAACTTTTATTTAGAACACCAAATACAATTCCCACTATAGGGTTCTCAAAATGGGACTAGAATACAAGTATATCAGTTTTGGTCTAACCTGCGTAGCTCTGGTAAAACGGCCATAACTTTCCACAGACATCGGATTAAGGCAATTCAAAAGACATATGAAAGCTAACACACTGAACTATCTACCCACCAAAAATTATAAATTTTCAATGGGTCAATAATTACCATTTTAATCACAAATCTTGCCCTGTTTTCTAAATTTTTCAGCCTTCACTATTAAGGCTTTGTCCTTTCATTTCACACAATTCCCCATCTAAAATCACACCTTAAAGTCATGTAACAAGGCTTTGGTCCTTTCCATCACCATACAAAATCATTACATTCAATTTCACTTCAAACTCATGTATTTTTTCAATCAAATATGCACTAATAACATGCTTGCCGCTAAAGGAAGGTTAAACGCTTACATAATAAATAAAACCCTAACTTTTGGCCAACTTCCACTTCATCCAAGATCACCAAGAACATACTCATAACATTATTAGAGATTAAAACCACTAAGTCAAATGTAAGAATCCAAGAAAAACAAACTTCCCACTTAAAGCCTGCATGATTATGAATAACTTTAACCCTAACATGCTCCCTACTCAACTCCACCATGATCAACATCAAAATAACTCTTATTTCTTATCAAAATAGCATGATCAACAATAAAAAAAACATCAAAACAAGAATCAAAACTAAGATAAAAATCAAAACCAATAAGATCAAGATTAAGGTTACTCACTTTAAGCTTGATAAAAGTAGAGATGGAAGTGATGTTTAGTGGTTTTGATGATGAAGGATGGTGGCTAGTGGTACTAGGATGATGGGGGGGTTGGAGGCAATCGAGACTAGCCGAAAACTGGCCAGAAAACACCAAACAGCAGCTAGGGGAGGGGGCTGGTGTGCTAGAGAGAGAAAGGAGAAAGAAGATGGGTTTTGGGTTGGGTTGTGTTTTCTTGACTAATCAAATCAACTTGGCTGAGTTTTTATCTTGAAAATGACTTTTTAACTAACCATGGTTAAGCTTAATCATGGTGATTAGTTAGGTTAAGAAGGCAAACATGTTGGGCTTTAAATTAGGCCGAAGAAAGTTGGACTCGAGAACAAAACACTTCATAACAATAACGTTTTTGCGTACTCAAATTTAAATTTTTGTAATATTACGGAAAACAAAATAAATTGCTTAGATAAAACTTGTTAGGGCCTACTATCAATTCTTCCAAAACTTTCGTTAATAATTAAATAAATAAATAAAACCTGAATTGCCAAGTGAGGGCCCAAATGAATTTTTTCCCACCGGGATCATTAAAGGCGATAAATAAATGTGAGAAAATCATTAACATGAGGTAATTAAATAAATAAATATAATTTAGGGTTGGGCTATTGCAGCCTCCCCCCTTTGCAGAGTTTTGTCCTCGAACTTATGAACTTTACCATGTAATGTAAGATTACCTCAAGTAATCATGGATATTTGGCTTTCATTTCCTCTTCAATCTCCCAGGTAGCTTCTTTGGAACTATGATTTGACCATAGCACTTTGACTGGAGGTATCTACTTGTTGCACAACTGCTTAATCCTGCGATCCAGTATTTGGATTGGTTGCTCTTCATATACTAAATCCGCAATGACTTTAATAGGTTCAGATGCAATGGTGTGATTTGGATCTGTGATATACTTTCTGAGCTAAGAGAGATGAAATACGTTATGTACGTGTTCAAGTTCTACTGGTAGGTCTAGGTAATAAGCTACGGGATTCAACTTTTCAATGATTTCATATGGCCCAATATATCTTGGACTCAGTTTCCCTCGTATTCCGAACCTCTTGATACTCTTAGTTGGCGAAACTTTCAGAAAAACTTTGTCGCTTGAAACTCCAGAGGTCTCCATCTCTTATCCATATAACTCTTTTGCTAACTCTGGGTAACCTTAATATGCTCCCAAATTTTTCTTATTGATTTAATGGTTTGCTGGATCATTTCAGGACCTATGATCAATGCCTCGTCTAAATCACTCTAGCATAGTGAGATTCTATATTTTCTCTTGTATAAAGCTTCAAATGGGGCCATTTTGATAGTGGATTGGTAGCTATTGTTATAAGAAAACTCCACCAATGGTAAATCGTCTTCCCATTTTCCTTGGAACTCTAATACACAAGCTCTTAACATGTCCTCTAGAAATTTGGTTCACTCTTTCAGTTTGCCCATATGTTTTAGGGTGATAAGAGCTGCTAAAGTTCAATTTGGTCCAAAAGGCCTTTTGAAGTGCTTGCCAAAAACGGGCTTGGAATCTTTGATCCCTATGTGATACTATGTTTAAGGGAATCCCGTGTAGGCGGACTATCTCCTTAACATACGGTTGGGCTAGTTTTTCAACTCCTCAAGTATCCCTACTTGGCAGAAAATGGGTTGACTTGGTAAGTCGGTTAACTATAACCCAGATAGCATTTTTCTTCGAGGTAGAAAGGGGTAAACCCATAACAAAGTCCATTGAGATTAAATCCCACTTCCAAGTGGGAATTTTTAGGGGTTGTAATTCACCCACAGGATGCTGATGCTCCGCTTTAACCTTCTGGCTGGTTAGAGACTTGTTTACATATTATGCAACCACCTTTTTCATATTATTCCACCAAAAGTATTGTCTTAGGTCTTGGTACATCTTGGTACCTCCGAGATGCACCGAGTAGTGAGTATTGTGAGCCTCCTCTAGGATCTGTTTACTCTATTCCTCATTTCTGGGTACACATAAGTGATTCTAAAATCACAGGGTCCCATCTTTATGTACTATAAACCCATGAGACTTTTATTTCTCTAAATTTTGCTTTATTCTTTAGAGTTCAGGATCACTCTCATGGTTTACTTGACTTTCCTCCACGATGGAAGGCTGTAAGATAAGTGCTGATAATTGAACATGTGCTTGCCCATGGGACATTAGTTGAATCCCCAAGTCCTCAAGCTCTCTTAAAAGACTCAACTGGGTAATCACCACAGTGCTTAGGCTATGTTGCACAACATTTGCTTTGCCTGGATGATATTGAATCTGCAAATCATAGTCTTTAAGCAGCTCAAGCCAACAACGTTGTCTCAAATTGAGCTTCTTCTAGGTGAAGATATACTTTAGACTTTGATGGTCGGCATAGATCTTGCATGGTAACCCATATAAGTAATGCCTCCAAATCTTCAATGCAAAGACCAGAGCTATTAACTCCAGGTGATGGGTGGGGTAATTTTTCTCATAAGGCTTGAGCTGTCGAGAGGCATAAGCTACTACTTTGTCTTTTTGCATCAGTACACACCCCAAACTGTTCTTTGAAATATTCCTATAGATGGTATACTCCTTACCTTCTATTGGTAGCGTTAGGATTGGGGTGGTGGTTAATCGCTGCCTTAACTCCTGAAAGGCTCTTTCACACTTCTCTGTCCACTCAAATTTATTCGTTTTCCTCGGCAGATTGGCCGAGGGCGAAGCTATTTTCGAAAAGTCTTTGACAAACCTTCAATAATAGCCCGCGAAACCCAGAAAACTTCTAATCTCAGTGACGTTAGTAGGCCTTGACCATTCTGTGATTGCCTTTAGGGGGTCAACTTTGATTCCTTCTTTTGTAACTACATGACTCAAGAACACCACTTCTTCAAACTCAAATTCACACTTCTTTAATTTTCCATAAAGTTGATGCTCCCTCAGGGTTTGTAGCACCATCCTCAAATGATCAGCATGTTCCTCCTTGTCCTTAGAATAGATAAGGATGTCATCTATAAATACCACTACAAATTTGTCTAAGTAGGGTCTAAATACTCTGTACATAAGATCTATGAAAGCTATGGGGAAATTGGTGAGGCCAAATGGCATTACTGCAAACTCATAATAACCATACCTGGTCCTAAACGTAGTGTTAGGGATATCTTTACGTTTAATCCTGAGTTGATAGTATCCTGACCTCAAATCAATATTAGAGAAGACTCCTGCTCCTTACAGTTAGTCAAAAAGGTCATTTATTCGCGGCAAAGGGTACTTATTTTTGGTGGTGATCTTGTTCAACTCCCTGTAGTCAATACACAGCCTTAAGGTTCCATCCTTTTTCTTTACGAACAACATGGGGGCACCCCATACTAACACAGTTAGCCTAATAAAGCCCTTCTACAATAGTTCATCTTACTGAATCTTCAGTTCCTTAAGCTTAGTTGGGGTCATGTGCTATGGAGTTTTGGAGATAGGTTAGGCATCAGGGGTTAATTCAATTCCAAAATCAATTTCTCTTTGCGGGGGTAGTTTTAATAACTCTTCAGGAAAAACATCTTCAAATTCACAAACTATAGGAATATTTTCTGTTTTCTCTTCTTTTGTTTGGGTGTCAATAGTATAACACCAACATCTAATACACCCTTGGCATAACAGTTTACTTGCTTTCATAGCAGAAATCAAGGGACAAGATTCTTCCTCCCTCTGCCTATAAAAACACAGTTTCCTTTCTTTTTCATCCTTCAAAATAACCTTAAGATCTTTACTATCAATCTTGGCTCCATAAATGTGCAACTAATTCATTATAAATCAAATTGAATTAGATCCACAGGGAAAGTGGTTCCACCAATGGGAATGGAAATAAGTTTATAGGAGATGGGGCACTCAATCACAGAATCGTTGGATAGCGTAATCCTATAATTAGTTTCCGTCCTCCTATCCTCCAGGTTCAATTGCATGGCAGATTGGGTGGATATAAATGAATGAGTAGCATCCGAATCAAATAATACACAAAATGGCTTCGAATTTAAAAAAAGAGCTCTAATGACTAGCGTACCAGAGGTAGTAGCTTTCTTCTTGCTCATTACATACGCTGGTCCTACTGTTACAGGCCTTGGTGGTGGAGCCCCTTGGTGAGGTGGGGTCAAGGGTTTTGTTGAATCTTTGTCTACAACCTTCATCCTTCGGGGGCATCCAGTAATAAGGTGTTCAGGGCTTCCACACCACATGCATTTATTAGTTCCTACTCGGCATTCAGGGGTGGTGTGATTTGTTCTTCCGCATTTCGCACAGGGCTTTGTCGAGCCTACCAGACGACTCTTGGAAGGAGTGGGAGAAGGTTTCTTCTGGTTTACACTCTCACTTAGAGCTCCTCGCTCAAACCCCTTTCTCTTTTGGTTGATTAGGTTTAGGGCTCTCAACTCTGTCTTTACTCATTCCACTTCAGCAGCCCACTCATATAGCTCTTGGTAAGTCAAAATTGGTTGCCTAGCTAACTGACTTTGAATATAGAAGGCTAAAGCCTCTTCAAACCTTCTCATCTTCAACCTTTCAGATGATACGAACTCAGAAACAAACCTGGATAATTCTGTGAATTTACTGGCATACTACATCACAGTCATATTGTAACTTATGTTCAGCTCCATAAACTCTTTCTCCTTTTGCCTTTGGGCCACAACTGGGCAAAATTTTACCCTCAACTGACTCAGGAATTTACTCTAGGTGAATTCAGGCCCTACGAGCTTATCCTTAATAGTGTTCTACCAAATATCAGCTTCACCAGTCAAATAATACGTCCTAATGTTTACTTTCTTTTCTTCTAGCACCTCTACCACTGTAAAAATTTTCTTCATTCCCCTTACCTATTCCTCCAATACTACTGGATCATAAGTTCCATCATACATTTTAGGGTTGCGTCGTGCTATGCTATCTGCTAATTTATCCTCTTTAGGAGGGGTTTCAGTAGGTACTTGGGAAATCCGCTTCATCAGTTCAGCTACCAAGGCCGGCTAGTAGTTCAGGTCCTCAATGTTGTTAGCTAAGTCAGGAGGGATTGGTGGCATTTGGCCAAAATTTGGTGACACATGATGGGAGATTGATCACCTGATCCATGGCCATGATACTAGATTTCGTCTTTATGAACCTCTACGTTGTTGTGCACTAATTTGGATATTCAGATCATATATTAAACAAAATAATTCAATCACTGAAATACCCAAACATGTAAGATAAGCACGCCTAATAAATGCATTTAATATAACTCAAACAATATTGAAAACAAACCCAAAGCTTTATTATATCATTTCATAACTGTTCATTTACATACATAGCTGCTTGTTTATATACATGATTAGCAAAACACATCACATCTAACCGACTAGGCAAAGTCAGTTTTGACTCCTACCTCAACCCCAAACACTAACTAGCCTTAAGACACTAGATCCATTACATAACCAAAAAGAGAAACAGACCATGTCCTCACGGTCGGAGAGGATTGGACTAACTATATACAATGTCATATGTTATATAAAATACCGCTATCCAATCGGACTATACCATATATATACATACAGGGTTCAAAATGTAACCCACTTAGGTGCAATCTTGAAACAAACTAACGATCCCTAGACAGATCGTAATCTGGGTCGGACTTATCCTCCGACTCCTCACCCGAGTTGAAACTGCTGCCCGATACTCCAGACTCTACCTCGTCAGCCTACTACTTAACATGCTACTCCACTATCATCTCATCAATCTCCTGATCCTACTGTTACTTCACTACTGCCTCATCAATGTCCTGATCCTCCTCGGGATCATCCTCCTCCTCCAGATGGTCCTCGAAATCCTCTATCGCGTCATCCTCAGAACTAACGACCACAATCTCTGGTGTATCAGGGAGATCCACCATCACGTGATCCTCCCCATGACTGTCGGGCATCAGAGGGGTGCGAAGCAGCGGCGAAGGTGGTCCCTGTACTGTTGTAGGTGGTATAGTCGAGGAATGTGCCTGATGTAACGGAAAGGCATGCTGAAGAGTCTCCATAGTGAGCTCCCTCTGTTCAAACTCCTCCCTCAACAACATCTCCGAAGTTGTGGTAACGCAAGCCCCCTGGACCTGGAACCTAGGTCTTTCCCAGTCTGGGTTCCCCGTTATCATGAAATGATGATAACGAAGTCTGAATTCTATCTACGGATCAACTGTCGGTAAGGACCATAGTAATCTGTGTGCACAGGCCGTAATGTTATGAAACTCAGAGAAAGGGTCCAGTGCATGAGTTATAATACTAGCATACAATAGTGATATGTGAGCGGCCACAGATGTACCAGGCATCATGTTGATTGTGTAGGGATCCATCCAGTAAAGAAAACACAAATGAGGCGCATATAGAAGATAAGCAACATGCATTTCTAATATCACAAGTCTCTAATAATATATGATATTCCTTACTAATAACCCTTCTCGCCCTCCTATATCTAAACTCCATACTTTGTATCCCATCAGAAAAAAAATCAAAACTTGGCTCTGATACCAAATCTGTAACGCCCTAAATACACATAATTCACTGTTTGCATGCTCTTTGATAGTTTTACCAATTAGAAATAATATCCCTAATGATCAGGGCGTTACCCCTGTCCAAAGGGATAATGCTTTGATTGTAAATGATAAATTTTAGCAATGCTAATCAATGATTTTCATCAAAAGGCATCCACACAATTACAACCCATCAAACCATATATAAACAATTCTAACGTTAAACCATTTAACTATTCCAGGATTTACATCAAAATATAACAACTCTTGTAGAGTACATAGTTTTAACACCAAAATATATCACAATATAGTGCTAAAAACGTTTCTGCACTAAAACATCACTATTTTATTTTCACTTTCCCACTCCAGTCAGCCTGTCAGCTCGAGGGCGATTCACTAAATATTTTCCTAAAACAAAACATGAGAATATTTTGAACTGTGAGCCGATGATCAGTACACATTCCTGTATTATTAAACGTTCATGGAAAAAACTGGTTGCGCCCGCATTGCAATTCATTTTAATTAAAAATAGGGAATGAGATAAATATAAAACTGTATTATTAATTATTATCTGATAGTGAACCCTTGATAACTGTTACGATCTGTGATAGGTGTATACCTACCAAGTCGATCAGGAGACCTGGCTTGAAGTCGCGCGGGCAACTAAAGGGTAATGTCGTATAACTGATAATTGATGGGGTCACTTATTATATGATAAATCATAGATTAAACTGATTCATTGATGTACTTACCAAAACATTATAATTTCGATAAATATGTGGTGATTTCTAAAGATATAGGCAATGAACATACCTCGTACATTTAATGAAATTCACTGAAATGAGATTATGCACAAAAAGGGAAGGAAATGATAGATTAGGCCCTTATCTGTACAAAACTATCATTATAGTAACATATAGTTAGCAAATATTTTTATTTTCATAGTTAATAATTTAGCAAAAGAAAAGTAAGAGCATAATAAAGGCTTAGAAAGAATGACTCATAACTTAATCATCCTATCTCTGATTGAGACCCAAAAGCCAATATTGAAAGCTTAAGAAGTCCTAAAACACTCTCATTTAGAACACCAAACATGATTCTCGCTATAGGGCTCCCAAAATGGGACTAGAACGTAAGTATGTTAGTTTTGGTCTAACCTACGCAACTCTGGTAAAACGGCCATAACTTCTTTTGCAGATCTCAGATTAAGGCAATTCAAAAGGCATCTGAAAGCTAACATACTAAAATATCTACCCACCAAAAATCATAATTTTTTCATGGGCCAATAATTACCAGTTTAATCACAAAACTGGCCCTGTTTTCTGAAATTTTCCAGCCTTCACTGTCAAGGGTTTCTCCTTTCTTCTCACACAATTCTCCATCTAAAATCATACGTTAAAGTCATATAACAAGGATTTGGTCCTTTCTATCACCATACAAAACCATCACACTCAATTTTACTTCAAAATCATGTACATTAGAGATCATTTTTTCAATCAAATATACACAAATAACATGCTTGATACCAATGGAAGGTTAAACCCCTGCACAATCAATAAAATCCTAACTTTTGGTCAACTTCCACTTCATCCAAGATCACCAAGAACATTCTCATAACATAATTAGAGATTAAAACTACTAAATCAAATATAAGAATCCAAGAAAAACAAACTTCCCACTTAAAGCTTGCATGATTATGAATAACCCTCATCCTGACATGCTCCCAACTCAACTCCACTATGATCAACATCAAAATAACTCTTATTTCTTATCAAAACACCATGATCAACAATCAAAAACATCAAAACAAAAATCAAAACTGAGATAAAAATCAAAACAAATAAGATCAAGATTAAGGTTACTCACTTCAAGCTTGATAAAAGTAGAGATGGAGGTGATGTTTAGTGGTTTTGATGATGGAGGATCGTGGCTAGTGGTACTAGGATGACGGAAGGGTCGGAGGCAACCGAGGCTGGCCGGAAAATACCAAACAACAGCTGGGGGAGGGGGCTAGCATGCTAGAGAGAGAAAGGAGAGAGAAGATTGGTTTTAGGTTGGGTTGTGTTTTTTTGACTAATCAAATCAACTTGGCTGAGTTCTTATCTTCAAAATGACTTTTTAGCTAACCATGGTTAAGCTTAATCATGCTAATTAGTTAGGTTAAGAAAGCAAACGTGTTGGATTTCAAATTGGGTCGAAGATAAGTTGGATTCGGGAATAAAACGCTTCGTAACGATAACTTTTTTGCGTACTCAAATTTAAATTTTTGTAATGTTACTAAAAACAAAATAAATTACTTAGTTAACCTTGTTAGGGCCTACTATCAATTCTTCCAAAGTTTTCATTAATAATTAAATAAATAAATAAAACCTGAATTGTCAAGTGAGGGCCCAAATAAATTTTTCCCCACTAGGATGATTAAATACGATGAATAAATTTGAGAAAATCATTAACATGAGGTAATTAAATAAATAAACATAACTTAGGGTTGGGCTATTATATTGACTGCCCACAATCACACCATTCTTAAATCGCAGGTTAAACCTCTTATTCAAGGTCTTCTCCTTGTTAATCATCGTCTATATTTGGCTCACTTCTTACCCCAATTTAGAAGGGCCTAAATAGCTAAGGTGGAGTCAAAACCGCGACAATTCCAATATAGGAGTTTCATGGCGCTTGGCAGTGCTGGACCCTTTCACCCATTGTCGTATCAAAAGTCCTATCTCCTTACTATTGTGGGTCATCCATTCTGAACCTTTCACCTGCTTCCTTGAAATTTTTATTTCCCACCTCTAAATTCCCAATTTCTATCCTCCTCTTCGCTAGCACCTCAATCGTTCCCCCTCTGTCCTTATATGGTTTTTGCTCCCCTATAGGCCCAACCCCTGGGTGGAAAGATAGTTCTTCTATTATGTTCAATCTTTCCTTCAATGCATTAATTTCTCTTTCCTCATGTTGCTTCTTTATATCCTGGCCTAGAGTGATATTTAAAGCCTCCACTAATGGTACCGCATGTTTTGGTATTTGAGAAGAACTGCATCCCCCTGTCCCTTCCTTTTCTGCGTCAACCTAGCCATATCGAGCATGGTTCTCTTCAGTCATAACATGACTAAACTCTCCCATAATAGTAGTTGACTCTTTAAAGAGAGCCCTATTCACCTTTCTGATAAGTCCCATGCTAAACACGTTCCCCTTCATATGCCTAGTATTCATAGAGTTTTTACCCCTAGCAACATACAAAGCCGATGTCTATCGCTCTCCATCTCTCGTACATACCTCTTATCACTCTTTTTCACATGCTTGCCCTTAGCCAATGTCCATACTGATAAACTACTTCGTCTTTCCTAGCTTGCTGCCATGCTTTCACATTCTTGGTGATTATAACTAATCTAGCCACAATAGTAACATAAAACAAGGAGCCTCTCATATTTAAAGTGCGCCCACTTCAATTTTCCTTTTCCCACTGACACGTTCGTACCTCTTGGAACATGCTTGTTGACATTTAAGACCACCCTAACTCTCTTCGACCTTCCCTGCCTAACATGTCGGATTTATCATACTCTGGGAAGCTTGTAAAAACTTCCCTGTTTCTTTAAAAAGCTTTTCTTTCCTTTTCCAACTGGCACTTCATATACGCTCACCTGAAAAGGGTATAAGTTAAAATCAATCTCTGAAGGTTGGATATTTTCCACCCTAACGAATCGATATTTCCTAACACATTTATCTAAGGTTTTCAAAATTTTTTAAAAAATTAATAAAGTAGTGAGAGGCTAACCATTTAGACATGTTTGCAAGATAATATTATTTTGGCTTAATGTGATTAGAATTTTAAATTCACGAATGAGCATATTCAAAAATTTACAAAATCCATAACAATTCAACAATATTTCTAAAATGAAATTGCATATTTCTTGTTGTTTTCCAGTACAATTGTACCAAATTCAATTTTTGTCTCGTTGATTACCATTTCCACACATCTTTAACTTGGACTGATGGATCAATGCCCCTGAACGCTTTGTCTTCGGCTTGTGACATACAGTAGCTTGTCCTTTGACAGCAGACAGCTTTCGTTTTGAGGACCATAGATTTCGGCATTTGACTAAAAAAATCCCATACAAGAGACTAAAAGTTCAACGAAGGCTCGATCTTGTTATGAAACTACATAAAGGTCTATCTAGATTTTGATTAATTTTAAAAATTACCATAAGAATACAATCCATTAGTTGTGTGACTTCATCTTTTTCCCTTGATAAGTGGGCTCATTGTTTAAATGTAGTTCTATTTCATTTGCTTTCTTGTCTGGTTCACCTGACCACCATAATCATCCACCATACCTTTGTGATTGTAGTGACGAAATGTCCTTGTCTCTTTGCATGCTCAAAGAGATGGAGACTAGCATCTCCATTTCCATAGCTACCTCTCTCACCACAAAACAGAAGGTACAACTCTTTAAATCTAGTTCTAGTATTATAGCTTTCCTATTTGATATTGAAATTGCTATTTTGAGAGAAGTCTATGATGAGGTTAGTCTCTCTTGCACCTCCAAGGCCTTATATCAGACTGCCTTCGGGGCCGGACAAATTTGTATGGTTATTGCCTATGTGTGGAAGTTATTGTCAAGCGGCATAAAAGAGATTTTTTCCTTGCATATATATTGTCTGATCTAACTTCTTAAGCACCTAGATTCCATTATTCTGATCCCTAGAGCGCTCTCATTCACGTTATCATGTGATTTCGCTTTCTATGAGACTATAATGGTGCTCAATGGCCGAAATGCCAGCATCTATCTGCTTCCTGCGTCACACAAATTATGTAAGATTATTTTTCTTTTTAGAGGGACTCTATAACCAAGTCTTTTAAATGAAAACTATATGTTGGAATGTCCAAGGTGTTAAAAAATCATAAGTACTACAAGAAGTTAAATTCTTAACCAGGACTCAGCAACCTGACTTGATATTTCTTCTAGAAACTTTCGTAAATAACACTAACATCTATAAAATTCTTCCCTGAATGGGATTTGAATATTACGACTTTTTATCCCCAAACTCTGAGGGGATAGCAGTTTTGTGGAATAATGGAAATATAAATATTCATGCCTCAATTCTACTTAAAGAACAAAGGACAATTCATATGATGGTCTGCAATATAGAAATGCTAAGAATTCTATCATCTTAGGAATTTATGCACATGCACAAACTAGAGATAACAATGAATGTTGTAGGTCATCTGTCCCAGTTACATAATGTTATAAATATCCCATGGTGCTTAATAGGAGACTTCGACAAAATCGCTTGTCCTAATGAAAAAATAGGAGGCTCTACCCTAAATATTAATAGATTTCAACATTTAAATAACTTCCTTACAGTGACTAATGTAGAAACCCTTCAAGTAATGAGAAATATATTTACCTGGAAAAAAAGGGCGCATACACTCCTTATGTACGAAAGGCTGGATAATCGCTACCGCAATGCCTATGGGTTACATGGTAATTTTACGTGTTCGGATCATTGACCTATTGTAATGTCCACTCAAATTCAACAAACAAGAATAAAAGCATTCTCATTTCGCTTCCAAAATTTCTAGTGCTACTATCAAAATGTTGACACTATAATTTCAAGGAACTAGAAGAACTATCAAAGAGGGACAAACATGTTTAAAATCATGCAAAAGCTGAAATTTGTTAAGTTTGATGTTAAAGATTGGTCTAAAAAACACTTTGGCAACATCCATGATAAACTCGCTAAAAATGGCCATAAAATTGATTACATAGAAGAAAGGCTAATAGCATATCATCATATCCTAATACTCACAGCCTTAACTCCTGGATGTAACACCTATTAAAGCAAAGGGAGAAATTGATGTTATTCAACCAAAAACATTGGTGGAAAATGGATCAGAAGGAATGGTTAGTTCCTGGTGATATGAACCTAAAATTCTTTCAAAATAGAGCAAATTTGAGGAGAAAGAGGAAATTAATCATGAAACTCTAAGATAATTGTGGCATCTGGATTAATGATTAAAAAGCTATTACTGACAAGTTCATTTTAGATTATGCACATCGATTTAAATCTGCGCACCACACTGATAGAATTATCCCAAACCTAAGGTTATCTAAAATTATCACAGATGTGATAGCTTTAAACTCACTAAATCTCCAAACCTAGAGGAAGTTAAGGATGCACTCTTTAGTATGGATTCTAAGAAAGTCCAGGACCTGATGGATTTGGAGTAGATCTCTTCAAGAATTATTGGCATATTGTTAAAAAGGATTTTTTAACTGCATTCTTAAATTTCTCACAAGTGAAAAAATTCTAAAAGAAATCAATCATACTTTCATTGTCGTTATTCCAAAGAGGACTAGCCCTTCACATACTAGTCATTACAGACCCATTAGTTTATGCTCAACAACTTATAAAGTCATATCTAGGATCTTGGTCAATAGGTTGAGGCCACTTCTTGATAGACTAATTTCCCAATTCCAAAGTGCCTTTATTCTGAGGAGGTCAATACATGATAATATCCTGCTAAGACATGACGTTATGCATAAGTTCAAAAATTTGAAAACCAAGATTGCTTGGGTAGCAATCAAGTTGGATATGAAAAAAGCATATGACATAATAGAATGGCACTTCATTCTTAAATGCCTTTAGGAAATGGGATCTCGCCCAATTTGAAACTCATGGATTAAGGAATGTATCTCATTAGTGTCATATTCAATAATTGTGAGTGATGAACCTAATGGTTTGTTCATCCCGACTAGAGGAATCAGACAAGGATATCCACTCTTCCCTTATCTTATGTATGGAAGCTCTTAATTGTATGTGCTATATAGAAGCTAGTATCTGAAAATTCGGTATGGGGGTTAGGATAAGTTCCAGGGACATCAAAATCCTGTGTCTTCTTTTTGCAAACGATTGCTTTCTCTTTTGCAAAACTAATTCAGATTGTTGTAATAAGCTTAAAAGTGTACTGGATAAATTTTGCTTGATTTTAGGTCAGCTAATCAGTTGCCATAAGTCTGTTATGATCATCTCATGTAATGCTTCCTCTATTCATAAACAATTAGTTAATGCTATCTTCAACATTGGGTTGCCCTATTTTCTAGGGACGGGCCTTAAGTTCAACCTTTCAAGTAATTATTAATAAAGTGACTACAAAACTAGAGGGTTGGAAACCTAACTGCTTATCAAAAGTAAGTAGAATGATTTTGATACAATCACACCAGGAATCTTTACCACCACAATTAATGCGATGCTTTGAACTACCTCAAAGCACTAAGAAATATTTAGATAAATATAATGGTGATTTCTTTTTAAAAAAATAAAGCTCCGTAAAAGGCTTGCCACTGATAGCCTGGGATAAGATTTGCTTGCTTACAAGCAAAGGTGGGTTAGGGTTACACAAAATGGATTCCATTAATGGAACATTTCAATGTAAACTAGCCTGGAAAATTCTCACTGATGCACACATTCTATGGGTACAGTCTATGGGAGCGAAGTACTTATACAATTTTTATCTTCTTAGCAATAAACGAAGGAACACTAATTTGCCAGTATGGAAAAGTATTGTAAAGAGTTAAGATCTCCCCAAGAAGGGTATCATTTACAAGGTAGGAAAAGGACTTCAGATTTCCTTTTGGCTTGATAATTGAATAGAAAATAGGAATCTAGTAGAGAGAATGAAATTATATGAGGATAATATTCCACATTCTGATGCCAACGTCCAAGATTTTACTATGCAACATAAACAATGCGATATGCCCCATCTTAGGTTAGTTCTCAATGACCATCCTATTGTTAAAAAATTTTAGGGCATCTCCTTACCTACTTATGAGATAGAAGACTCAGTTTATTGGGAATTAAATAGCTCCGAGAAGTTCTCCACAAAATCTGCCACTTGGGTAGCTTATGATGTTCAACCCCATGAAACATCTAAATGGTCGTTCAATTCGATTTGGAAAGCTGACACGATGCCTAAAATTAAAGTCTTCCTATGGTGATTATGCCAGAAAGCTTTATCGCTTAGAGGCACACTTTTGAGAAGGGGCCTCAATATTAATCCAGTGTCCTTTTTGCCATAATGATATTGAATCTTTCAGGGACTGCTAGATAGTTAACAATGTCTACAAAGCTGCTGATGATCATCAGTGGTTTCCTCTCAATATGTCTCCACCTCGGTGCCAAAACGTGTCACAAAGTTTGGGTTGGATTCAATCCTCTCATAACCCTAAGTTAATACAGAGATTTTATTTCTATTATTGAACATTCAGAAATCTAGGAATGCCATGGCCTTCAAAAATGAAATTTTTAACCCCTTGCTTGCTTAATTTGGCCAAAAATAGCTACCGTGAAATGAAGAACCCGAACTCATTGTCTTTTGATACTAATTCAAGGGGGCTTCTTCCCCCGCTTCCACCTCAATTCATTTTGTAAGGTGGCACTCCCTCCCCCCCCCCTCCGGGCCTCGTTAAACTCAATTTTGACGGATCATTTAATAATTCTTCAGTAACAAGAGGCTTCATCGTTCAAGTAGTTACTCAAGGTAGAAGCATCTTACTATGGAAATGCTTTAATTTTGGTGGCTAAAGATAGAGCACTGCCCAACGGTCAAAGTTTAACAATTCAATCAAATTTCAATCGATTAATTGTAGAAGGCAAGAACAACATTGTCATTCAAGCTTTGGAAGGAAATATTCACATCTCTTGGCAGATTCATAATATTATCAAGGACATTTGTACATGGAGAGATCAAGGTAGTCAAATTGTTACTTATCATGTGTTTAGAGAGGTAAACATAGTAGCAGATTCGCTATTGAAATTTGGATATTCTATTGCTACGTCATTTTCATCTGATCTCTGCTCTTCATCAGCTCTTAGGATAATTGTAGTTGAGGATGTAAGTTGGGCATACTCTTGTGATAATAGATGTCTAACATTGCAGTTTATTCTCTTTCACCCTTGTGGGGGGGGGGGGGAATCTAGTCATGATTTCTAGACATCCAATCTTCCTTTGATGACGACCCCACTTGTCATCTATATCTCACATCCATCTATACTCCCCAATTGTCATTTATATTCTGACGTCTATCTATACTCTAGTGTAACATTATACATCATCCTACATTGGAGGCACATCAAAAGCAAAGAAAGGTTTTGAAGATATCTTAAGCAATGCTACCTATTGAACTTGGCAACCTATGCACGTGTTATATTTGTGTGATCCTTCATTCCTTCATGATACAGAAACAAATAGTTTGCTGATTGCAAATGTTGTTAGTGAGACATGATATTTCTTCTGCACATTTTTTAAAGATCCAAATGAAGATTATAAGTTTAAAAGGGATCGATCTTACATACAAATTGAAATTGAGCGTAAATGAACTAAATGTTAGGTTTTTGGAATTGTTATACACGTAACTATCTGACTTGATAGATCATGGTGTTGCAAAGCCCATGCTTCTCCGTTGATATAATTTATTGATTTAATGAATACGTTGCATGTTTGTAATTTATGTATGAATCTATTGAATGATCATGATGTTCTTGAATCTATTTTATGTTTTACGTTTTTGTCGGAACATAATGCTATTTCTTGCAATGAGCAAATCGAAATTTATTACATTTATAATACCAGACTCTTTTTTTTTTTTTTTTTAATCCAAGACCGTAGTTACGTATTAGTGTTTCTTTTTTCCTGGTGCATGACCTTTTTTTTGGGTCCAAGACTGTACTTACCTAATATGTTCTTTTTTAAGGTCAATAGTCTGGCACTCCGGCCAAAAATCCCATAAAGAGAGGCCGAGAAAGTGGCCCAATTAGAACCCACTTATAGTAGAGACAACTGGAAACAATGACGCACGTAGTGTATAGACCAGGCTATATCAGTGGATTAGGATTAAGAAACAAGACTTGAGGCCTAATCCTTAAGTCCAGTCCATGTCCTCAGGCAATAAACCACGCGGCAGAAGGTTCATCGTCGTCAAACGGCTGTGTATTTCATGAAGACGCCTGTCACAGTACATAAACAGGCACACCGCTATGTGCTGAAGTTGAAAGTCTAGGGCCGTCAAACAGGTCAGATCGGATTGAATTCATATTCGTGTCAAATTTAAACAGGTTGAGAAATTCTTTACCTGAATCCAACCCGTTTATAAACGAGTTGAAAACATTGACCTATACCCATATATTTTTTATACGGGTTGACTTGAAATTTACCCATTAACCTGTTTAATGTGAACAGGTCAGGTTCAAGTTATCCGTTTACCTGTTGACCAGCTTTATATTTTGACTAAAATATGATTGCCGAGTATTATAAATTAATTTTTTGATTTTAATATAGGATCATAATGCAACCATTGTATATGATTCACAAGAATCACGATCACAAAACAAATATCAACTTTATTGAACCCCATATTTTCACAATCCCTCCAAAAAGTATAGGCAATTGGGTAAACTGATCAACTTATTTAATCTATTTAATTAAACGGGTTAAATATGTATATTTTCGTGTCAAAATTCTCAACCTGAATCTAACCCAATTAATTAAATCGATTAAACGTGTCAACCCATTTAAGTAAACAGGTTAAAAATTTTTACCCAAATTCACTTAATTTCACGTTCGGTTCGGATTGATAATCGTGTCGGGTTAACTTTGACAGCTCTAAATTGTGCGCACTCGTACGTGGTCATGGATATGATGAAGTTACAACTTGGAAGTGCTGAAATTTATTAAATGAAATCTAAAATTGGTAGTATGTCAAAATACTTTGTAATTGCAAAAAGAACCTGAGCAATACAATCATTTTTCTTACTTCAAAAAGGATGCGTAAAAGTAAAATAATTTTGTAAAAGCAAACAATGAAACATACAAATGATAGAATTATTGAAACCCGGAAATAATCCTTAGTTCTACGAATATATATATTTCAAATATATGAAAAAAGGATATTTGATATAGTAAAAGATGTCCACAGAACGCTATACCATAACTTTTACTTACATTGTTTGGTGTTACTAAAAAATCTTTAAAGAAAAAAAGCCTAATAACATTGTACGTTATCTTATGACACAATTGAGTTTATCTATCTGATATATGTGCCCCAGCTTTGTTTGACTCTTTGGAATCCCCCCCCCCCCCCCCCCCCCCCCCCAATTTGTGTTATGCTTGGGACGTGCATGAGTGTGTTGGTGTTATGTTGTACCAGTATCCAACAAAAACACAAACAGGCAGGTCATACGTAGCCTTGCAGAAGCATAAGTGGTTCAAATACAACACATAGTCAATATCATTTTATTAGCATAGGGGAGCTAGGATTAGTGAGCTGGATTACTTGGCTTAGTTCGTAAAGGCTTATACTATAAATAAGAAGGCCTCTTTTTTTTTATTTGGTTGAGGGGGGGGGGGGGAGGGGTTAGCAAGTGAAGCCAAAAACGTATAGCCTAAGAAGATCTGCCTACATGCAAGATTCATTCCCAAACTATCCCAACACACACCCCAGACACATCAACAAACTTTAGAAAAGCGCTACATAATACTAGCTTGTGACCTTTTCCTAACTGGAAGAACGCATTTCTTGAATAGACACTTTCTGCTCCTGCGTTCCTTGATACAAAGTTGCCATGTGGCCTATGCATTCGGAGTTCTCTATTAAAACTCTGTTGTTGCCGTTAGTGTTAAATGCGAGTTGGGTCTTCTACCGAAATCCTATAGAATGAGGTGATACCACCATGGTGGACTTCAAGCAGTGCTCCATTGGAGCGATTCCATTTATATTAACCAGTCGAAGTGCTAAAGACTCTTCTAGACCTTCCTTGCCTGATCCCAACCTAACTGCAATATTGGCCTCAAAACTAGAACCTTGATCATGATTCATATCAATACATTGCTTCTCAATTCCAATCGTTTCCTTTACATTCGTGGTTATCCTTTGAGCGATGGCATCATCAGTAACTTCATTAGGACTGGAGATTCTGTAGAACATGCACGAATAGTCATTCAACTCATGCTTTAATTTCAGAATAAAAATAGTTGAACTGCAACTCGCTCATGATAGAGTAACTCGATCATAAAAGGTCTAACTTGGTCGAGAACAATGACCTTTCTTAGTTTGATGTGAGCAACATAGACTCAGTAAAGAGGTTCTAGTTGAACTAGTTAGAAGCATTGCAGCTACCGAAGATTGTGTAGAGGACAAGTCAAGCTTGCCCTCTATGCATATCATCCTGTTCGAAGTAGGAAAGGAACTCGGAACCTTGGGACAATGCCTCACAGTCCAAACTGTTCATATCAATCTTTTGTTCTTTCACGGTCCTTTTATTGTTGTCTGAATTAAAGTAAGGTCTTTTTCTTAAAGGGTCATTGCCTTGCTCCCACGTCAAACTTTAGGTCCTCTTTCTTTTCACCAATCTCAACCTTTGATCCTAAGACTTGAATAACCTCTTCAAATACAACACTGGTAGAAACTTTTGGCAATAAAGTTTCAAAACGAGAAGTACCAAATTATAGACAACATCTCAGAAATGGTAGAGGCACTACTTACTGTTGTTTGGCCGCCAAAAGTACGAAATTATATGCCCTCAATGCCTTAGTGTTTGGTCGTATTCAAGGTTTTTTTTAGAATTCTACTTTGAGTTTTGTGTAATTGTGCATAGAATAATGATGTGACGCTAGCGTCTACTCTCAAATTCGGAAGCTGCCATATTGATGCCTTTGCAACTGTAGACAAGGAGGGTTCAGCTATTGTAAATCAAGCGGGCTCCAAGTAATTTCCTTACTATAATGAATTTTCTAAGATCAAGTTTGGAGAATAAGAAATACTCCTAGAATCTGTAAAGTGAAGAGTGGCTAACACTACCATAAAAGCAGGCTTTGAGTATCATAATTTATTATATATCACCTTAGTCTTAGTTTTAGTTTTAGTTTTAGTTTTTAGGAGTAGTGTTAGTTTAATTTTAGATTAGTTTACTCTCACAAAAATTTAACTCATGTACTTTATGATTGAATTCAAGTTTGAATTTTGATTCTTCAACTCAGTCGGCTCTCAATTTCCTTTTTTGGTTATTTTATTCACGTAATTTATTCCCTTTTCTCTTCCCTTTTGGATTACAGTTCAATGATTTTTGATGTGTTCCGTTGATTTGCCATTAGTAACTTGCTCAATTCACAGATTCAATCATATTTAGGTTAGACTCAATTTCTATAGTAGGTTGAATGATTTCTGTTTTCATAGTTATTGTTTTTGCGCTAGTTAGAACGGGTTAGAATTAGTTTGACTGGCTTGAATTTGACCTCGTTCATGTGGAACTTACCATCAAGTGTCACGGTTGGCAATCTTTGCTTACGGTAAGACTATACATCCTTTTAGGATCATACAAGTTTTTAGACAGTTGCTAGAAAAAGTGGTTTGAATTTAGGTCACTATTTTTTTTTTTTTTTGGTTATCTTGATTAGTTTCACAAAATCTACCAGTAGATAAGTTTCATAAATTTTGTGCTTAGAAAAGTTGCCTGGTTAATTTGAATAGTATTGCATAAATTCTGTTTTTTTCCCCTTATTTGGAAAAAAAAATAGAAAATCCAAAAAATTTTTGAAAATTTTAAAAATGTAAAAGACAAAAAATAGAGCATGGCTATTTGATTTTTCGCAATATGAGCATGAAGTATTTTGAAGATATTTGAGTAGATTGAACAAACCTTGAGACACATGCTTGGAAACCCTACACGGGCAAAATCTCCAAATCCCAGTTCTTATGCAAAAATAACCAAAAGCCAACCCCTTTTTTTCCTTTTCTAACAATTTATTTAAAAAAAGGATACCCAATGCCACCTATTAATCCTAAATTATAAAATCTGAGTTCAAGGCACAAACAGGATAGCCAAAATCAAGAGGATACATAAAAATCAACTGAATAATATCAATCAATAAAGATGTTAACTAACATGCATAGGCAATTCAAAAGAACAAATTTCCCTTAATTAGAAATTTAGAAAGCCATTTTTAGCTCAAACAAGGCTACAGTGGCTGTCAAATTAAGGGTGTGTTTGGTAGGGGGGAAAATTATTTTTCCGCAAAATCATTTTCCATGGAAAATGATTTCCCAAGGAAAATAATTTTCCACCTACATTTTCTGCTGTTTGGTAGAATGAAAAATCATTTTCCCGCAAAATTATTTTCTACTATTTGATAGAATGAAAAACCATTTTCTAATACCATAATTCTCCAGTGTTTGATACTAATAGGCTAAGCTAATAGATAAATGGTTAATTTAGTCATCAAGCACTGCTTACAAAGTCATCAAACAATCACAAAGTCATAATTCTCAACTGTTTGTTCCCCTTAGTCAAAAAAGGAGGAGACCAAAAAAAAGAGAGAGAGAAATATCACTTTATTCAATTGTTCTCCTTGAATTTTTCAAGCCAAATCCTTCTCAGTTTGTCGCTCTTCGCTAGAAAGCCCTTTGCAAGGTTTTCACGCTTTATGAGGTGATCAAAAGCGCTACTCAAAAAGTCCTCTTCAAACCCTTCGGTGTTCATCACTTCTTGATAAAGAAGGTCGACGTCGAACTTGGTTTTCAATCATTCCACAAACCATTGCCTCCCTTAAATCAACCACCTCAAAGGTACACCCAAACCACCCACGCAGACATAAATGGAAAATTTCGGTTGAATAACCATATATATAATGCAATAGACAGAAAAATTAGTAATTTTCAGTCCCATCAACAAACAAAAGCCATTAATGGCGAGAGCCAAAACATCCAAATTCAAGAAATTTTCAACTAAACTCAGAGAAATTAAAACCTTAGATCTAAAAATTTACCTGAAAAATTGAATTTGAATACAGTGGTAAGAGTGCTTCCACTGAGACTCGAATACAGCGGCGAGAGTGCTTCAACCGGCTTCCAACAATGGCAAGAGCCAAAACTTCCAAATTAAAGAGAGGGAGTAAGGCTTTCGAACGTTGCTAAAGTTTTCCTGAAATCGAACAGAAGTACAAAAGCGGAGTTGTTTTCGAACCTCAGGAAAATGATTTTACGGCCATTTTCACGGGAAAACATTTTCGTTCTCAGGAGGTAAAATCATTTTTCCCTGAAAATGATTTTCCCCTCCGCTTTTTACCAAACAATGTAAAATAGGAAATCATTTTCCGAAAAAATGATTTTACCCCCTCCCAAACACACCCTAATGGTCTATTCATTTTCAACATTTTAGAAAAAAGGTTAGTAGGTTGGAGCATGTTAGAGTAGGTCGGAGTGGATATGAGCAGATGGGGAGCAATTTTATGGGAGGATTCGGGCATGTTGAAGCAGGTAGGAGCAAAATGGAGCAAGTTGAAGTAAGGTGAAGCAGTTAGAGTGCGTTGAAGCATGTGCAAGTTCAACATACTCAAAATGAACAGGCCTAAGTGACATGAAAGTGGCTACGTTGGTGGGGACAAGTTTGGTTGAACATTATTTCTCTAATTAAAAAGATGCAATCTTTCTCCAAAGGTTGTGTTATGTGGAGTGATTATCATGCAATGGTTATCAACTTTAGAGATGTCAACTAGAAGATTTTAGTGGAAATATGTCTGGGTAAATATGGATCTTCAGAAGTTGTATGCATGTTGTCACTAGCTTCTGTAGTTAGAATGGCTCTGCAAGGAGAATAATAGCTACAATTCATGCTCTGAAGGTGACCAAACTTGTAGTTGCATGACATTTAACGAGAGTTGTATTTTTGGTTTGTTTGCTTGTGCTAATATTTTATATACTTTGTTGTTTATGACTTTATAGTACTTTAATTGTGATGATGAGTTGTGTGAACTCTACTTTCTCATTCCCTTCTTTGAGAATTTTAACTATAATTGAAAGAAAGTATTTTTGTGTTCAATGTGCCAATCAATATTATGAAAAATGAGGAACCTGCCAAATTATTTTTGAATTACTGAATTCTAAATACTAGGAGCATGTTAAAACTATGTACCCTCGAGATTAAGGGGCTTGTTTTCAAAGTCTCCTCGTGAAATTTGAGATTTCTTTGAATACCCAGCTCATGACACCTAGGATTTTGAAAATGCTAGAGAGGGTTCCAATTGTCCCATTCTCGACCCTTGTATGGCGTATGATACACCTTTGGTTGAGGGTCAATATAGGATACATCGTTTGAACATTCTTGTATTCCATGTGCTCCTCTTCTATATGATTATCGTCATACTACTGATTACAAATCTAATGCTTATCCATTCATTAAAATGCTCTATAGATTTGAAAGTCAACTATATAAGAGCTTGATGAAGATGACAAGGAGTTTGATGGAGAAACAAGTTTGATGGAGAAACTTATTTTACTGACTGATCAGATGAGGAAGTACACTAAATTGCATGAGTCTGTTTAGAATTCCTTAAACTAGAGGTTAGTCCTTATGATGTTTGAGTCATCCTTTCCTTCTAGGTTCGACTTGCATAATGATGCATCTTTGCTTGGCCGAGAGGCAGACGGAGACCTTCCTAATTCTCCGGCGCCTAACTTAGCATCAGAGACTAGCACAACCAAAGGATGTCCTTACCATACTTGTAACACCCCCAAATTAAACATGATTCACTGTTTGTATTTTCCTTAATAATCCCTCAATTATAATCTAATAAACCCAATGATAGAGGTGTTACCGCCGTTCAAAAAGGACAAGGTTTGAAACATGAGTACTATAAATAACGTAGTTAAGCATGACCTCAAACATATACATACACACCTAATCAATCCATATATAATCAACGATTAACCAATATAAGGTTTTTACACCATAGTAAAAACAATTTACCATGTAATCTGCATCTCTATCCACTGAAGAATTTAATATACAGCTTTAAAGTATGCATATATTGCATTACTTTTGATCTATCCAGATTTCCTTACTTCACTTATTCTCTTCAACTGATTTGTTAGCATGAGGGCAATTCTTTGAGCATTTGCCTAAAACAAAACATGAAAAACATTTCGAACTGTGAGCTAGAGCTCAGTACATGCATTCTTGAATTGTTAAATGATCTTTGAATAAATTGTTTGGGCGGCCACTTTGCAATTCAATTTAAGTTAAAATAGTGAATGAGATGAATGTAAAATTGCATTGCTACTTATTATCCGATAGTAAACCCTTTGATACTGTTACAATCTATGGATAGGTGTACACTTGCCAAGCCGATCAGGGACCTAGCCTGAAGCCGCGCCAGTAACTGAAGAGCGAATGCCCTGTAGATGATAACTGATGGGGTCACTAATTAACTGATAACTCACTGTGTAAACTAATTCATTGATGTACTTACCAAATATGATACTTTGATAAATGAACTCTGATTTCTAAAGATACAGGCAATGGACGTATTTGAAGTTTTTAAAATGATATTTCACTTGATAATACTTATGCACAATGGAAACGATAGACTGGGCTTTCTGTTCAAGAAATATAATTATAGATAAATGTAGTTAGTAAACCATGTTCGCTGACATAATTTATAACTTTAGTGGAAATTGATTAATTAAAAGGCTTCTATAATTTTAATGATTCAATATAAGGCAAGTTAAACCAAGATAATCTGAAAAAATAAATCAGTTAGGGTTATTGAACTTGCAAGACTACAAATGGTAACAAAATAGATCACATTGGAATGATTGAGCTAATAATAAAAAGATTTCAATTGAAATAGATGAAATATGAGTTTCTGATATTTCTGAAATGAATAATGGAAAGTATAATGCTTCTGAAATAGATAATAGAAGGTTTAATACTTCTAAAATGGATGACAAATGGTTTAATGCTATGAGGTTCATAAAAGCTCATATAACACCCTAACTTGGTTCAAAGGACACTGATTTTGAATTATTACTCTGCTCACTTCCCAAATTTCATTTTCATACTTATTTAACTCAGTTTTCAAACCAAGTAAGCTTCTGTACATAATCAAACTTGTTGAATTCACTACACTTTGTAATTTCTTGTAATACCCATAATTATATAGAAACTTCTGATAATATTTTCATATGTCACGATTTCTGTATTCACTCATATTATCGTTTGATAGTCTGTATTGGAAAATCCATATCTTTCACTCCCGACCACCAACTAAGATGTAAAACCCCAATATGAGAATCTCATAATGTCCACTAAAACTTGTATTTAGGACACAAAGCATGATTCACATAGTAAGGTCCCTAAAATTAGGGTAGAACACAGACATGCACAATTTCAGTTCAATCTGCGCAGTCGTAGCAAAACGACCATAACGTTTTTCACAGAACTCGGATAAAGGTGGTTCAAAAGGAATTTAAAAGATAACTCATTGAACTATCTAGATACCAAAAATTACAATTTTTCAATGACCCAATCAATGCCAGTTTTTCCGCAAAGTCACCTATTCATAAATGCTCCCAGTTTTAATGTCTTCTGCGTAGTCTTTAGTAAATTCGTCATAACTTTGTCCACATAACTTGAAATTGAGTAATTCCAAAGCTTATTGAAAGATACTCAGCAAGCTATCACTACATCAATAAATTTTTGATGTGCCAATTAATACCAATTTTCTCTCGAATTGACCCCTATTTTAGGTCTGTTTACTGCTCAATAATCACATTTTTCAATCTTTTCTTTATATAACCACCCATTAAAATCACCCTTTAACTTATATGAATCACCATAAGCATCTTTATACTTATTATCCATGCCAAAGATCATAAAATCTCATTTAAAACAATCAAAATCCATCACCACCACCTAAACTTGCATGATCATGAACAACGTCAAACATCACTTGCTTTCAAGCATAATTAATAACCAAAACATCAAAATAATACTTGTTTAGATTAAGATAACGTGATCTATAATCAAATCCAATATAAAAATCCAAATTAAACTTGATTCGACTAGGATTTACCTCACTTGAGCTTGAATACAAGAGGATGGAGGTGGTGTTTGATGTTTGTGAGAGTTGTGGGGGTGGCTGCTGGTGGTTGGGGTGGTGGCTGACCGGTGGCTGGTGGCTGGGAGTGGCGGCAGTAGGCCGGAACAGCAGCTGGGGGGCTGGTGGTAGCCGCCATGGAGGTTGAGAGGAAGAGAGAGGTAAAGAGAGGGAAAGGAGACCTTGATTACTTGGTTACAAATTGATCTCAAGCACTTGGCTCAGAATTTATCCTAAGAAGTAACCATGGTTAAGCTTAAACCATGGTTAATTAGCTAGGTTAGTGATACAACTTGTTAGGCTTCAACCTTGGGCCGAAATTGGCCTTGAATGTGCTCGGGTTCGAAAAGAAAGCAAAATCGTAAGCGATTAATTTATTTTTTTGTTTTCAAAGCTCGAAATTAAATTTTTGTAATGCCATGAAAAATAAACCCATAAGTATCGAGGCCTAATATCAATTTCTCCGAAAAATTATTTTCGGTAAATGAAACTCGAATTGTAAAGTGGAGCCCCAAATGAATTCTCCCAACCGGGATGATTAAATGAGATAAATAAATGTGAAAAATTAATAACATGGCTTAATTAAATAAATAAACATGATTTAGGATTGAGCTATTACAATACTTGACCCACCGATTCCTTTTGCTCAGCCATGTGAGTTTGATGAGGGGGAGATATCTAAAGATGATATTGGTGTTCATGTTGGTCAGTTTGAAGAGTGGTATACTTCTAATAGAGAGGAGTAATGTGAGGAAGATGTGATTGTAGTTTTACTCTTCAATTTTGAGTTGATAGATCACATAGCCTTGTGTCTTGATGTGGTTCCTAGTTTATTTACTCACCATCTCTTTCAAGTTTCATCCTATTAAGTTCACATTTTCAAAGACTGTTGGTTGTAACTTTGGCTAGCTTGTTGTTCTCCATACCAGCGTAGAAAGACTTGAGGATCCTATAGAAGGGATGTATTAGAGTTTAAATGAACCAATTTGTATTGATCCTTTTATATTTCCTAGAAAGATTTTCCTTGACCTTTCTCTCTTTCACTTTTGGAGATATGGGTTTTTCATTTTCATTTTCCTTGGTTTTTAAGTCCCCGAGGCTCCTTTTTCATACTGCAGACATTGTGTGACCTTGGTGTGGTGGAGGAGAAGTTATGTTTCGAAAATCATTGTAAAAGAAAAAAGGAGAAATTTTATAGAACAAATTAAAAAGATTTTTTGTTTTTTGTGATTTTAGGAAATTGGATTATTTTGATTAACTTTGTTCCCTTGTAACTTAGTGTTCAGTTATATATAAGTACAATGTGCATTATAAAACTTAGTCCAAAGTATATTATTTCACTCCCTAGTTCCAAACCTATCAATTCATTATAACTATTGAGTCAACTCCTTAATTATATATCACAATTGTCTTAGGGTCCTAAGCTTCCATGGTTGATCCTCTAACTTGTCTTTGTGTAGTTATTTTGGTTTGCTTTCATTTCAATTTGAAAAAATAAAAAAATAGTACAGAAATATTCAAAAAGAGTTAAAAAGAATAAACAAAATTGAAAAAGAAAAGAGTCTAAAAGAGACATAGAGTTGGGAACGACAAGCATCCCTTTGAGGCATGCGTTATTGGGTGGTTCCTTTGAGGCAATATTGATACTAGGAAAGCTTTATGTCCTGATCAATATGTCAATAATGTAGTATGTGGCAATCAAGTGACATTGAGATAAACTTTGGTTAGCCTAACTCCTAGGGTGATAGTCCATTTACGTATTGAGCACTAGAATGGATTTAGTGTTCTGATTGCTAATATGGTGAAAAGTCTATATTTAGATGTCATTATTGTGGACCAAGAGTCCTCATATGTACATTGAGCTTGTGTATAATCTGGTATTTAGGTAGCAAGATTGATGCGTTGATTATGTGTATGTATTCTTTCTTTGTATATGTGATTTACATTTTGAAAATGCTAAAAAAAAAAAAGAAAAAAGAGGAGATTTTATGGTTTTTTTCTTCTATTTCTTTTTCTTTCTCAAGATTTTATGGATTTATCTCCTACAAACCCTCACGACATCACATTCATCCTCTAGGGGGAATCTAGGGATTTAAGTAACTAGTTACATGCACTAAATGCAATCGTGATCCCTATAAAAGTGAGTTAGATTTTTATGTTGAGTTCTCTTTTCTTTTGTTTTACTCGAGGAAGATGAAAAACTAAGGGTGCGGGGAATTTGTCTGTTCACCAAGCTGCCAAATTATCTGCCCTTAGTTTTTTTAGCTTTTTGATGTATTCAATGTATTTTTAGGATGTTACTTTGATTTGTGTAAATGTCGAGAGAATAATGATGTGATGCTAGTATGTGCTCTCAAATTACGAAGTGCCATATTGATTCCTTTGTAATTCTAGACAAGGAGGGCTGAGTTATTATAAATCAAGTAGTCCGCACGTAATTTCATTATTATGTGAATTTCCTAATATGGGTCTAGCTTGGAGAACAAGAAATCTACTCCTACTAGAATACGGATGATGAAGGGTAGCGAAATGCTTTGTAAAAGGAGGCTTTGAGCATCATAATTGAACATCACCTTGGTTTTAGTATTTTATTTTAGCTTTAGATTAATTGACTCTTATAAAACTTTAATCCATGTTGTTTTGGATTTAATTCAAGTTTAAATTTTTATCAGTCAATTCAGTATGCTCTTACAATCTTCATTTTCCGTTCAATCTATTCGGTAACTTCTTATTTCTCTCTCCCTTCTCTAAATTAAAGTTTAAATCTTTCTTATTTTTTATGCTGATTTCATATTGGTATTATTTAATTTACTTAAAAATTAGTTAAAATGGGTGACAATTAGTTTGAATGGCTTAAATTCGACTTTGTTTCTATAGAATCCACCTCAAGTAATATAGCTGACAATCTTGCGCTTGCGGTAGGACTGTACATCCTTTTAGGATCGCAAAGTTATATGATTCATTGGATTATCCCTATGAACTAAATTGTTTAAGCCCTCAGTTTTTGTTTACGTAAAAAATATGCTATTTATACGATATCTTTATACCTAATTTATGCTCATGATAATTATTATTTTTAGATTTTTATGTGATTTAATTTGATTTTGTAAGTGTTGAATAAATTAGAAAAAGCAAGGTAAAAAAAAGAGGAAAAAAATAAAATAAAACCTGAAACTACGAAACCTAGCCTTGCATGCGCCTGGCACATGACTTCATTTCCTTCCCCTCCCCCCCCCCACACGCGCCTCATGTGCTGACCCCTTCACCCTTACCCCTCACTCTTTCTCTCTTTTCTTGGCTCCCACCCAAAAGAGACCCCCAAAAACCCCCTCTCCATCTTCATCTCACCCCAACCTCATCTCTCTTTCTTCGCCATCTCTCTTTCTCTCTCAAATCACATCACCACTAGAGTTGTCACCATCATCTCCAGCCACCACACTACTACTCACTGCTAGCACAGCGCACTAGCTTGCACCATCTTCACCGCCTACGCGTGTCCAGATCAACGACCGAAATTGAAGGCCTCGAGTATAAATTGAAGGATGCGGTGCTACAGCTAGGTAATTAGGTATATTCTAGGTTTTGTTTTATGTTTTTTAGGTTTAATTTTACGTTCTTGGTTTTACTTTCAGTAATTAGTGACGTAGGCTTTGAATTCATGTAAGTAGGCTAGATTTTGTTAATTCCGAGTTGTTTTTGCAAGGATTGTGTGAAATTTCCAGAGTTTGGCTCGATTCTAAGGGCAGTTGATGCACTGTTTAAGGCCCTATTTTTGCTCTGTTTTTGTTTTGTTCGAAACCAGGAGCTTGACTACATCTTGTTCATGATCACGAATTTGGTTTGATTTCTATGGTTCATCTCTTGTAATGCTCTTAGTTAAATGTTGCTAAAAATCCCGAAATCCCCCTCCCCTATTTTCTCTGATTGTTGGGTACTCATATGAAGTGTTTGGACCTCCATCAATGGAGGTTGCCATGGCTATTCTGAGGTGTGTTCATGTTGAATCCGCCATTTTTGGTGGTGTTTGAAGCTTGTTTGTGGCTGAGTTCGAATTCCCCTTCTCTGTTTAGTTTAGTTGTTAATTAATTTGTTGCTTAAATCTGGTTGTTCTTGATTCTGGGTTTCAGTTTAAGTTAGGATTTTTTATTTAGGATTGTTTAAGTAGTGGCATATTGGGTTTAGGGATTGATATGAACTATTAATGATTATCCATAGTTAGATCCATTTATAATCTATAAGCTTTTGTTAATTATTTTCATTAGCTTAGAATGATGTTAGATTAGTTTAATTTCATGCTAAGTTACCTTAATCTCTTCTATCGTCCTTGAGGAGATGACTCTCAAGTACTACGACGATAGTCATATACTTGCGGCATTATTTTACACTCAAAATTATCTAACAAGTTTTTGGCGCCGTCGTCGGAAGACACGGCATGAGATTTGGATTACATTGTCTTTTTCTTTGTGCTTTCTTATTAGCCGTACATGATTAGACTTGCTTTGTTTATTTTATCATCAATGGTGACTTAGTTTAGTTCACTTCTTGAAGAAAATCCAAAAAAAAATTAGAAAAGTCAAGAAAATTGAAAAAAAATTGGAAAAACTTGAAAACCCCTAAAAACTTAAAAAGCTTTAAAAACTTTTTAAAAAAATGACAGTTTTCCATTTTCCCAATATGAGCAAGAATTATTTCACTATTGTTGGGATCCTTTAAATGCATACCTTGCTTAATGTGCTTGTTATGGTTATTCATATGGGAATTAGGAAATTTTAGGTGTTGCTGATGAGGGTGTGAATTATGAAATCTGTACTCTTTTGGAGTATTGGGGTTTTTATTCCAAAAATGTGGATGATGCTTGGGATATGCTTGAATGGTCGGTTGGTGATACTTATAAATTTAAGCAAGTTAGTTGTGTCTCCGAGAATCTTTCCCCGATCCGTGTGCTTTTCATGCAAGATCATACTATGAGGAACAATTTGTGCAATCTTGTACCGCTCCCCCTCAATCCTTTGAATGTGCTCCCCCTCTATGTGACTTATGTCAATCATTCGACCATGATACCGACTCTTGTCCTCATGTTATGCACTCTAGACTTGAGTAACTTGAGAAAGAACTGAAAAACTAAAGAGATTCCATGGAGAACATGACAAGCACACTCATAGACCAATTTTCTGAGTTGGTTAAGGGTCATGTAGAGAGCACTATGCTTGTTTCGCATGAGACTGACCTTAGGGTAGGACCTAACACTCCTGAGGGTTGTTTATTAGGTGAGTTTGAGTCATATATCCCTTTGAGTCCTGAATTTTATATTGATGCCCCTTTGCATGACTCTG
The DNA here is from genome assembly GCA_029747015.1 of Carnegiea gigantea. Classification (NCBI taxonomy): domain Eukaryota; kingdom Viridiplantae; phylum Streptophyta; class Magnoliopsida; order Caryophyllales; family Cactaceae; genus Carnegiea; species Carnegiea gigantea. The sequence continues at coordinate 11,371 of JAKOGI010003145.1, read as the reverse complement.
AGGGAGATGATGACATATCTTCACCTTCTTTTGCATATGCTTCTCCCCATGACACTAGCATTTCCATGGACACCTCCGAGGATGTCCCGATTATCCCTAGCCCCTTTACTCCTTTAGCTTCCTTAGGAGAGCTTGAGGAGAGTGAGGAATATGAAGTGATGCTAGTGTGTATGATCATGAATGTGGTAAATGGTATGATTGTGATAATGGGGAGTGTATAGTTTAGGAGACCTCCTTAGGGGAGTCATATAGGATGCTTGTGCACGAGGTTTCCCCTCCTTGTCTTGATCTTGTTGAATATATGTGCCCCAACCCTCTTGACTTGATCCTTACACGCCTTGCTTGTTCATCAACCTGTCCTTCCCCCAAGTATCATTCTGCTAGGCCCACAGACTATCATGTGATATGTGACCTTAGTTTGGATTTAGGCCATGCGAATAATTTTTTTCATATGCTTAAAGAGAATATGCTTGATGTTATTTGGTCCCAATGTGCCTTTGGAGGCTACAATCCCTCCCTTGACCCTTTTCATGCATACTTAGTGGACTTGCCTAGAAAAATCAAGTGGACCACTTTCTTTAATCACTCTTTTGATTTTTCTAAGGCTTTTGATAAGTTTAAGAGAGCATTGGATATCATTAATACACTTGTGCTTGTGTTCTCATACTCAAATGCTTATGAGTTGTGTGTGCTTAGACATTTGATAAGCTTTTTCACACTTTGATAGCATCTGAGTGGGTGCCCTTGATCTTGATATGTAAAGGAGTGGCTGATGCTCCTCAAGCCTAATGTGGCATCCTTTTAGTGAGGCATCGTTTGGGTACAATATCCAACCAGGTATGATCGTTCCACCCCTCCCTTACTCTCCTTTTTCATCCCTTTTTTTTCTTTTTGTACATAGTTGTGGATATTTAGGATTGCTTTCTTTTCTTTTCGTACTTAGTTGTGGATATTTAGGACTGTGATTTTACGGGTGATTGATCTCGAGGAGCAATTTGGGATTTGTTGAGTCATGTTAGGTATGATCACCCTTGATTGTGTTATTGTTTTGTAAATAGTTGTCAGTTGTGGATATCTAGGATTGTGAATAGTTATGGATATCTAGGATTGTTTTTATGTTTGAGCTATGTGTTTTGTTTCTTCGGTTTGGTGAATTTTTTTGATTTTGTTTTTGTTTAATAGTTTCTTTTTGTTCCCTTTTTGGTGTTTTAGTGGTTTTGTTTTTGTTTTGTATTTAGCTTTTTTTTTTCTTATGTATCTTATTTTGTTTTGTTTTAGGTTTCTTTTGGTTTAGGTTGTTATTTAGTTAGTTCTTAGTCTTATTTGGTTTTTACGTCAGTGATTATGATTGTTTTGGTCTAGTTTTGTTTTCTTTTGTTTGATTTTGGTTTTGGTTTTGATTTGCTTTCTTTTGTGATTATTTTGGTTTTTGTAAATATGTGTGTTTGGTTTTATTTTGGTTTCAGTTATGGTTTTGTTTTTTTATTTTGGCGATTAAGTATGTCTGGGTCTTGTTTTGGTTTGGTTTGGTTAGTGTTAGCTTTAGTCTTTGTTTTGTTTATTTTAGAGTGGGTTCTTGTCTTGCTTTCTTTTATGATTTTCATTTTGTTTGTTTGATTTTTGGTGGCGTCCTAGTTTGTATATACTTGTGGATTTGTGTCGTTTTCCCAGTTGTATAGCTTATGTGTTGCTTTTTGATGTCTTAGTTCCCAACAATGAGGACATTGTGAAGTTTTGTTGTGGGGGTGAGGTACCCATTTGTACATATTTTTTCAAAAATTTTCAAAAATTCAAAAATTTTTTGTTTCTTTTGGGGTTTTGTGTGATTTTTTTGGCGATATGATCCCATGTTGCTAGGTTGTTGAGTTATATATAAATAGAGTTTGTATGATGAGATGTTTAGTTAAGGATGTGGATTCGATTTTTCATAATAATCCCGTCTCGTATGTGTGATTTGTGCCTACCTTCCCCACTTTCTCGTGAATTCTTAGGTCTTGTTGTTAAGTTGGCATGTGAACCATTTGTTTGTCGAAATTGCCTTTTGAGCTCTTGAAAAATGAAGAAGTCTAAAAAATGAAATTAAAAAAAACCCGGGCACCAATGTTCATAGCCACTATCTTTATTTTATATCTTTAATTGACTTGAATATATGCCATTTTGCTTTATTTCACATCTGTTTGCACAATCAAATAAGTGCTTTGCACAATCGAATAAAACCCCTTTTTAGGAAAGGCCCGAATAGTTGTAAGTCAAGCAAGTTAGAGTGTCTTCATTATTAGTCTTGAAAAAAATTAAAAAAAGGGAAAAAAATGAGCAAATAAGGCAACTAGGTAAGGAAATAGGGATTGTGTCAATGTTAGCAACTTGATTCATAAGAGTTGACACACATTTGCACATGTACTAAGGTGTACATATCATTACATATTGTGTCTGGGGTGAAAACTTAGAGTGAGGATGCTTCCTTTGACTTGGATATCTTCTGATTGTACATTCTATTTGTATATAGTTTGGTGACTTAGTTACTAGGGTGTTGTAACTGCCTGGATTGTGTACATGATTTCCCCATTACTTGTATATATTTGAAAAAGCCAAAAAGATTAGTTTTTGTTTTTGAAATAATTTTTGTGGGTATTTCACTTAAAAACCCTCACGAGGCCTCACTCGTCCACTTGGAAAACCGAAGAGTTTAAAGGGCTTGTTCCATATGCTAAATACAACCATGATTCCTACGTCAGTGAGTTAGGATTTTCTTTTTCTTATTTTTCATTTCTTTTAAGTAGTTTGGTTTGTTTCACTTGAGAACGAGTAAAATCTTGGTGTGGGGGTATTTGTTTCGCAAAAAATATGCTATTTATATGATACCTTTATACCTTTATACCACAACACCATCATCTTTAGCCACCACACCGCTACTCACTGCTAGCGTAACGCACCAGGTTGCATCACATTCACCGTCCACACATGTCCAAATCGACGACTGAAATTAAAGGTCTTGGGTATAAATTGAAGGATGCAGCACTAGAGCTAGGTAATTAGGTATATTCTAGGTTTAGTTTTATGTTTTTTAGGTTTAATTTTAGGCTGTTCTTGGTTTTAATTTCAGTAATTAGTGACCTAGGATTTATTTTCGTTTCATCTATTTCGTTTCCAAACCCATGTTTTAGCTTCGAATTCATGTAAGTAGGTTAGATTTTGTTAATTCGAGTTGTTTTTGTAAGGATTGTGTGAAATTTCTAGAGTTGGGCTCGATTCTAAGGGCAGTTGATGCACTGTTCGAGGCCCTATTTTTGCTGTATTTTTATTTTGTTCAAAATCAGGAGCTCGATTACATCCTGTTCATGGTCACAAATTTCTATGCTTTATCTCTTATGATGCTCTTGGTTAAATTTTGCTAAAAATCCCAAAACCCCATCCCCTGTTTTCTCTGATTGTTGGGTACTGGTCTGAAGTGTTTGGACCTCCATTAATAGAGGTTGCCATGGCTATTTTGAGGTGTGTTCATGTTGAATCCGCCATTTTTGGTGGTATTAGAAGCTTGTTTGTGGTTAAGTTTGAATTCCCCTTCTCTGTTTAGTTTAGTTGTTAGTTTATGTGTTGCTCAAATCTAGTTTGTTCTTGATTCTCGGTTTCGGTTTAAATTAGCATTGTTTACTTAGCATTGTTTAAGTAGTAGCATATTGGGTTTAGGGATTCATATGAACAGTTAGTGATTATCCATAGTTAGATCCATTTATAGGTTGTGTTCGGCAATAGAGGTTGAAATAGAGGTTAGTGATTTGTAGTGGTTAAAATATTATGAATTACTGCTTAAAATTGTTCGTTAAAGTAGTGGTTAGAGGTTTATATAGTGTTTTTCAAAAGCTAATGAACGTAACTTTTAAGAACCTTTACTTGATAGTTGCATTGCAAATTACAAAATTCTTTTTTTTATTAACTAAAAACCTTTATTTATTGTGCTCTTTTTCGTCATTTTACAGAAATTTATTACTTCAACAGCTACATTTACCAAACACATTTATTTTAAATCGCTAGTTGGGTAGCTAACCACTAACTACTAGTGGGTCACAACTAATCGCTAATAAAATCGCTAACAGCTAGTAAAACAGCTAACCATTACTAAAACAACTAATTTTACCGAGCATGCCATTTATAAGCTCTTGTTAATTGTTTTAATTAGATTAGAATGATGATAGATTAGTTTAATTTCGTGCTAAGTAACCTTAATCTCTTCCATCATCCTTAAGAAAATGACCTTCAAGTACTACGACGATAGTCATATACTTGCGGCATTATTTTACTCTCAAAATTATCCAACAGTTTTGGTTGGTTCCTTCTTTACTTGCTCATTCTTTGGATCAAATTTAAGGGCAAAGCAAGGGCACCTACAAGATTCTTTGCCTTACCCATATGCAAAAAGGCACGAGTTGTTCTAAGTCAAGTTTTAACATTGTAAAAATCAATTCTAAGAACCAAGCCACAATGATACCTAGCTTCCTCAAAATCACATAGTCCAATCTAACAAGTAGCAACATTACGGTTAAGGGAGATTTTAAGCTTCTCTATCCAATTAGCATCATTCACAGATGAGGGAACCACAACGCCAAGCTACCATAAAGATTTATTAAATGTAGAAATTGCCATCCTATAAGTTTGAATACTGAAAAACATTGTTTCCTTCAACCTTTCAATGGCTTTCCTTTTACAAGTCTCAACTTACGTTCGTCCACCACGCAACATCTCACTTTATCATCAAATCCTTTACGAATTTGAGACCCTAAAACATTAGGCAAAATAAGATGAGGATAGGGCTCCATGCATGATTACCAATAGAGAAAGGCTAATGGAGCTTTGCTACACAAATGAAGTTGGTGGATACAGAGAGTCAGAAAGCAAAATTATACAAAAATCACACGAACCAGCACTCATAACTATGAAGGGAACAAGGAAATAAATCCAGACACATTAAAATAGGAAAGTTGAAAAGTAAAATTGAATAGAGACTGAGAATAAACATAACAATAAAATATCATCAAAACCAGGGATGTACAAAGCTTGCCATCACTAGCTCTAAGTGAATGGGGAAGAATAGAAAAGGGTATCTCATATTTTGACCACATGAAACTTCGGTGGGAATGAAGAGCTTAACAAGAAAAAATTATGGTTAAGGATGAAGGACTAGTGCCCAAATAAGCAAGCTTTTTTATTAAATTCTTGGCATAGGAGGAATATCACATGACTTCATGCGTACAATGGTCAACTTTGAAAGCTTGGAGAAATAGCCTCTCAGTCATGGTTTTCTATAATAAGAAACTCTAGTTACCTCCATATGCTTTGATAAGGGCTTATTATTAGCTAAAATTGTTAACGGGGGTCACAATTTTCCCATCTTTGAACAATAATTTTACTCTAGAAAAGTTGTTAGTATTATCATATCTTTTTTGGGTGAATTTCTTGTTCATTTAGTGAAATTTAGATTTTTTCTCTTTTACTATGAATGTTTCCTCCTAATCTTTGCATGAGGCCTTCCCTTCATGCGTTAGAGTGATTTTTCAAAGATGTTAAGGTGTGAAAATAGTGAAATCTTATGTTACGAGGTTTTGCTTAGGCAACGATGAAGTACTATATGGTTATATCATTGTTATCTTCCTCTTAGGAGTAATGTATCATGTTAGATATACACATGCTCCATGAAATTATAGTAAAAGCTCACCGATATTTAGAAAAGAGGTGTTAGATTAGGCAATTACCTAATCACGTCCACCCCAACTATTTGCAACTAGTAAAGAAGGAAAAAAAAAAAAGGGGGCTCCTGAAATTTAATTGGCAAGTCACTTTCTTTTTTGGAAAAAAAAACAAAAGAGGAAAATTTTCTTATTACTTGAAGGAAAAGGCATTAATGCCTTGGTTTATTAAGTTGGTATTTTTGCCAACTTTGCTGGCCTTCCATGTTTTTAGAGGTTTGCCTACAATAAATTAAGGCCATGAGCCCTTGATCATTTATCACAAAAAAGCAAATCAATCGCACACAAATTATAATTATGGTGTGTTTGTGAGTAGGTGACAAAACTTGTGCATCAAGATCTTGTGGTGTCACGAGGTAGTGACGTACAACAATTTGAGTGCTTATCTAGGCGGTGGTAGAATCAACTGGAGGTATTATTCAGTTGTATTTCAGCCTATAGGTAATTTCTATATAGTTTCTGAATTGTTGTAAGTCTAAAATTAGGGTAACCAATTTGAAACGGTTACTCATTGTACTTTTTACTATTCTTATAGTGGAATTTTCTATTGGTTTGCCCCGTGATTTTTTCCTTTACACCGAAGGGTTTTCCAGTTTAAATTTGGTATCCTATTTAATTATTTCCTGTATTTAATTCCGTATATTACTGACTTATATGTGGTACGTATTGCAACTAATTGTTCCTGTGGTAGTCTTTGGACCCAACAAGTAGTATCAGAGCTTGGGGTCCTATAACTAGTTGTGAAAACTATCGAGAGTTCAACTAGTACATCAATGATTAAATTAGTTGCTAGTAATTATTCAATTTGGAAGCCAATGATAGAGGGACTTACTTTATTGTAAGGATTTGTATGATGCCATTGAGTTGAAAGGTTAAAACCCTAAAAAGATAGGGGTTGAAGAGCCACAAAAAAATTAAATCGGAAGGTTGGTGGTACAATTAGACAATATGTAGATATAAGTGTCTTTCACCACATAGCCAACGAGATTAATGTCCATAACTTGTGGACTAAGTTAGAAGGTCTGTACCAAAGAAATACTACCCAAAATAAAGCTTTGTTGATGAAGATACTTGTTAACCTGAAACTGAAATAGGGTCATACTATTGCTGAGCAGTTGAGTGATTTTCAAGATATTATTAACCAGTTGTCTACTTTCGAACTTGCTTTGGGTGAAGAGTTGCAAGCATTATTTTTCTTGAGTTCTTTGTCATATTGTTAGGATTTTTTACTGGTTACTGTTAGTAACTTAACTCTAGGTGGTAAGTTGTCTTTAAATACAATTACAGATTGCTTGTACAATGACGAAGCCCATAAAGAGATGAGTGTTGATATCGACCAGGCTCTCATCACTAAAGGGAGGGGTCAAACTAAGAGTAGCGGACTAAAGAGGAAAGGAAAAGGTAATGATAGATCCCATAGTAAGGTGAGAGCTACATGGTGGAAGCATGGAAAATCAGAGCATATCAAAAAGTACTGCAACTCATAGAAACAGGGACAAAGTGACGACAAGAATAAGAAGAAGGCTGATAATAAAAATGCTGCAGCAATTATCTCACATGATTGTTGTTATTACACTAGTTTATGCAATCGGAGAGTGTAACTATATTATTAGTTTTGATGCTGAGTGGGTTGTCAAATTAGCGGCTTTGTTCACTGTGTGCCCAAGAGAGAATACTTTAGCACTTACAGGGTTGGAAATTTTGGCAGTGTCAAGATGGGCATGCATTCAAACCAATATTAGTTGTACAGTTGTTCTGAAGAATGTGAGGCATATTCTAGAATTACACCTAAATCTGTTCTCTATGAATGTTTTCGACAAGGATGATTGCAAACATCAACTTGGTGACGGCATTTGGAAGCTCACTAAGGGTTCCTTACTTGTGGCTAGATACAAGCTTTGTTGTACACTTTAAAAGACATGCGTGAAAGTGTGTAGTGGGTTGATTAATGCTGTAGAGGATGACGGTTCACCAAATCTCTGGCACCAAAGGTTAGCTCATATGAGTGAGAAAGGGTTGAAGATTCTAGCAAAAGGTCCCTCATTTCTTTATCTAAAGGTAAATCTCTCAACCCTTGTGACTGTTGTTTATTTGATAAGCATCATAGAGTTTCTCTTCGTAAACTCCTAAAGTGAAAAGAAAATATGTTAGAGTTGATACATTCAAATGTATGTGGCCCCATTAAGGTGGGGTCGTTATATGGTGATAGGTATTTTGTCACCTCTATCGATGATGCTTCACATAAGACTTAGTTGTATATGTTGAAAGGAAAAAGTCAGGTATTCCAAAAGTTTCAACACTTTCATGCGATGGTGGAGAGGGAAACAAGCATGTCGTTGAAGGCTCTCTAGACGAACAATGGTAGGGAGTACACATCTGATGAATTTGAGGAGTACTACAAAAAGCATGACATTTGTCATGAGAAGACAAAATTTGGTACACCACCAACGCAATGGAGTTATAGAAAGGAAGAACAGAACCACTGTGAAGAAAGTGAGATCAATACTCAGAATGTCCAAGTTGCCAAAGACATTCTGAGATTAAGTTGTTCTTACAATAATTTATATCATCAATATAGCTCCATCAGTTCCTTTGCAGTTTAACATTCTAGTGGGCATCTGGACTGGAAAGAATGCTTGTTACAACCATTTGAAGGTTTTTTGAGTGCAAGGCCTTCATGTGCATGCCAAATGTACAGAGATCAAAACTTGACAACAAAGCCACTCCTTATGTGTTCGTGGGCTACGGAGATGAGGAGTTCGGCTACAAACTATGGGATTTAGAAAAGAGAAAAATAGCAAGAAGTACAGATGCTGTCTTCCATGAGCATGATACCATAGCTGATATTGATTGCTCTAGAAAGACCACTCAGTACCCAACTAGTGTGACTGATGTGACACCAATATCTATCTCATTTGGAGATGCCTCAGATGAGGGTGCCATGTTAGAGGCAAAACCTAGGAATGCTACATATGATACTCTTACTAATGGTGGTGTTTATCAGGGGGAACAATCTCCTAAAGTTACTGCATATCCTCCTATAAGGAGGAGTTTAGGAGATTGTTAGCTATCTAGCAGGTGTCCTAGTTCTGAGTATGTTCTTCTAACTAATGACAGGGAGCCAGAGAGC